>CAKLIZ010000592.1:127398-148670 GCA_922035795.1 Oreochromis mossambicus
TGTGCGATCTACTGTACAATATAAAGCGCCTTGAGGCGACTTTTGTTCTGATTTGGCGCTATATAAATAAAATTGAATTGAATTGAATTGAATTAGAGATATCTGGTTGTTGGGGGAAATAATTAATTTTTCTGACTTCTCAGAGTTCAACTGTAAGTAGTTGTCACCAAGCCACTGTTCAATGGAAGCTAAACAATTAATTAAAGAGAACAGTTTATGGACTTCCATTGGCTTAAAAGAGCAATAGAGCTGAATATCATCAGCATAGAAGTGATAAGACACCTCAGGGAACTGCCTAATTATAAGTCCTAGAGGTAACATGTACAAAAGAAAAAGAATAGGACCCAGAACTGAACCCTGCGGTACCCCACATGTCAGATCCTTAGAATGTGACATAAACCGATTCGCAAAAACACTCAAAGATCTGTTGGAGAGGTACGACCGAAACCACTCTAGAGCAAGACCGGACACACCGACTATGTCCCGGAGCCTGTTAATCAGGATGGTATGGTCAATGGTGTCAAAGGCAGATGTCAAGTCCAACAAAACCATGACTGAGGATGCTCCAGAGTCAGCTGACATCATAATGTCACTAGAGACTTTAAGTAATGCGGTTTCTGTTGAGTGACTTTTACGGAAACCTGACTGAAATTTGTCATAAATTTCATGTTTTTCTAAAAAAGTGGTAAGTTGATCTGCAACTACTTTTTCCAGAATTTTCGATAATAATGGAAGCTTAGAGATATAGAATCCTGCAGCCAGAGTTTAAATGAATAAAACTAGCAGATTTTTGTTTTGTTTTGTTTTCTGTTTCTAATGTATGGGGAAGGTTTTAACATGGCACCAACTCTTAGACTTGGTGTGTTTTCACCTATTAGAAAAAGAATATTCTGGGACAAGTCCTAAGACCGGGCTTTTGTATTTTTATTTAATTTTGTTTTTCATTTTGATCTGTTATTTTTATTTTTATTTTTATTTTGTTTTTTGGACAGTGCACTGGGAGTTTTGTTTGACAGTTTTGTTTGTTATTTTTATTTTATTTTTTGTTTTGAACAAGTGCACTGACTTGTGTTTGTGAATTTCTTTTCTTTAAGCAGATCTGCACGACGGGAATTAAAAGCACTATACAACATGTCGAGAAAACCGGTGCAAGTGAGTTTCTCCAAAAATTACAATGGGCTCTGGAGAAAGCCGCTTATTTGGGACAATTAAAATGAGAGTCCCTGCCCAAAAAGGATTCGGCGAGATAATCCGATCTAAAAGTTCTTCTTTTCTTTTTTGAAATGACGTCATTTTGCTGTGGGTGGAAATGAAAGTGCAACGATAATTTCCACTATCAGCAAAGAAAGAATGAATGAATGAATGAATGAGTGAGAGAAAAAACTGACTGACTGGTAAAAGCTGACAATAGCTGACAAGACTTGACCACTACTCAAAGTTAACCTCCACCTAGACAGGACAAAAGGGTGGATGAATTTATGTGTGTTTCTTTTTACAGAACCAGGAAGATGACAGCAGCATCCTAGGTTGTGTGACGATTTAACCTTTTAAATGCCACTTTCTGTGTTTGTGAATCTATCAGGGGTGTGTTATTCATGGGCTTGTGCGCAGCGTTAACATTTACATTTCTTTTCTACAGCAGAGAGTTAATCATGTGTTTGATTATGTGAGTTACAGCAGGACACACTAATGGTTAATGTTCTTTCTACTACAGGATTACTGGGTTTATGAGTGAAGGGAACTGTGTTTACAGGCTATATGTTGATTATGCTATTACACTGAATAAAGACGCTCAGACAGGTTAACGTGTACACGGGTGAGACTCAGGGAGACTCGCCTCTGTAGCAAAAAGAAGCAGTCTTTTATTAAAAGCACATACAGGAAGAGATACAGGAAGAGATAAAATAGCTGCTGCGTGCAGGCTTCCTGTGGAGTACAGAGTGTAACTTCCCCATTTAGGAGTCTGCACAAAGTGTGACTTACTGAAAGAGCAAACATAAACATAAAGAGCAAAAGATAAAGTAATAAAATAAAATAATACTAAAAATCCCAAAATCCTGAAATCTTTTGACAACTGTGTTCTTGGAAAAATGTTGACTATTACAGGGGAGAAGTGAAAATAATGTGAAACACATCCTGTGTTGAAATCAGTGTCATTCCTTTTACAGCAGGCTTAACTTTATGATCTCGTACAGCACCGCTGGAACCTGTCGACCTGCGCCTGACCACCAGGATTGTCCATGTGTGTTGTTAATGTTTGTTTTTCTAAGAGTGCATGTAGAGGATTCAGCAGAAAACAGACAAGTGACATGAGAAAACAAATAAGAGATGCAGTGTTTATGGAATAGTTGAATATGGGCTCATTAGCTGGCCACTACTGAGCTCATAGTGATAAAAATGAGTGGAGTGACATTGCTTAAGGAAAGTCACCGATTAAATTGTGGACTAAATTGGGATGATTCATGATTTGGGACAAATTATGGCAATAATAGTGATTTAATGATTTGAGAAAACCTGTACATGATACTTGTCTTTTATGCTGAATACTTTATTATTCTTATGATCTATAGTTGGTTGAAAATGTGAAGTTTGATTTAACAGATTTGTCTTCCAGGATACAGGCTCCAGGTGGAGCTGGGAGTTAGACAAGCTAAACATTTAATTGCTGACTGATGTTTTTACACAGGGTTACAGGTTGGAGTATGGCTGCTCCAAGTGGGAAACCCTGGAGATTGTTTTAGGGAGACTGTGCAACATTCTATGTCTCATTGGGGAGTTGACACATGGTGAAAGCCATGTGGGGAGAGGAGTGTTATTTTTAAATCTGTAGATGTCGTGAGGTGCCATGACGAGAAGGAGTGACTGAGGAGATCGTCTACAAGATGGGAGCTGAGGCCAGGAGAGAGTCGTCAGGAGGATCAGAGATCACCTTCAGCACAGCAGACATCGCGCAGGAGATCGTCATGAGGAGACTCTGCACAGCAAAATCTTAAATAAAATGAAAGAGTGTCGACGTTGACGTTGAGGAAGACAACTAAGGTGTACGACGTGCTCTGCCTTAAAATCTTCAGCAGCGTTGGAACATGAGAATCGAGGGATGGAGAGAGCGTGCCAAGCTCCAAAAGTGACAGCGCAGAGGAAGTCCAGCGATGGAATTAATAAAAATAATAATAATAAATTTTATTTATAAGCACCTTTCAAGTCACCCAAGGACACTTTACAATAGGATAAAACACATAGTAAAACAATAGCAGAATAAGAACAATAAAACAAAAGCAAAAGCTAAAATAAAGCAAAAGCTAAAATTGTGAATTGTGATTCTGTGAACAGCACAAATGATTTGATGCTCTGCAGAGAAGCCTTCTGCATGGGAAAAGATGTAAACAGACAAGCCTTTCATCTACATTTACATCATGTCAACTTCTCTAGGCTGGTTAAGGGGAAATTGGAGAGAAACGGTAGTGTTAGGTGTGATAACTGTTGTTATTGTAACTGTGATTTTTCTTCTAAGTGAATTGCCCAGAGACAGACCCGAATCCACTCCGGCGACTCCACCATCACAGGCCATGGCGAAGCAAACCAAACGTAGGGAAACAGGTAAATCAGATGAGTGTTTTGATGATTATGGCGGTATAGAGTTGGACAACGTTAAAGGGTCCACAGCTTCGTATACATTTGATCTTTGTGCTGTCATTAAATGTAAAGGTTTAAACAGTTCATGGCGGGGATATGATGTCTGGGTAGGTTACAATCCAATGGTAGATATAGAGTGTAATAATCAGAAGCTTGGCTACCCCTATTACACTTATTGGAAGGGCCCGTGTGAGTACTGGTCTACCATAGTGGAGTATTCTGGCACGTGGCGCCCGTACAAGGACACCACGTGGCAGAAGCTGAATCGTTGGTATGACACTGTGTGGCCCGCCCGATCCGTGGTGTACTTATTCATAGGAGTAGACGTCTCAGGGAAGGACCCATCCGGTCTGGTTAAAATTAATTTGAGAGATTTTGCACCTGATGTGGCTGAAATAATTGTATTAACACCCCCCCCACCATTGTCACTTTCAGAATCGGGCCCACAAATAATTGAGGTAGCTTATACAAGACTCAAACCTAAACAGCTCATTTCAATGGCCCCTGGCTACCGTGAAAGCAATCTGTGGCCAGACTGGCTCATCCAAAATGCTAGAGAACAGAATGTTTCAGATTGTGTGGCGTGCGCAGCGGCCGGCCCACATCTTTTCACAGAACCAGCTCCTTTATATCCTGAAGACCAGTGGGGATTTGAGTGCATGCTCAGACTCACCAGAGAAGCGGCTTCTGAAGGTAATTGTACTATGTTAGCAAGTTTGTTTCCACCAATACGTAATGATACTGTGCTTGGTTCCTTCACGCCAAGAAGACCCAACTACACGTGTTTTGACTTTACTGTGTCTTTCCCTGACAGACATGAGCATGAGGCCGGGGAGATTATCGCCGATTGGTGCACTGTGACGTACCTGGCCAGAGGAAAGGCATCAAAAGACACCGGCACCGAAATAGGCCTGTGGGCACGTGCTGGTTTGTATTATTATGGTGGCTACAGACTCTATGTTAGAATTCCTAGTGGGACTTTTGGTCTCTGTGCCATGGAACGTTTAGGTGCACCTCTCGTTTTAGTAGGAGAAAAGGGGGTGCGGCTGGCTAAGCCCGGCACCGCTCAACTGACAGCCACGCGCAGACGTCATGTGTTGGCTAAACAGTCACCAGGATCATTTGACCTTACAATAGGATCACCAATATACAGAGATGCTATTGGGGTTCCTAGGGGTGTGCCTAAATGAATTTAAGGTAGCGGACCAAATTGCTGGAGGATTTGAAAATTGTCCAATGATTTCTGCATTTTTGTCCAGTAATTCCAAATAAGAAGGTGGATCGTATTAATTATGTGCACTATAATGTCCTGAGACTGGTGAACTTTACCAGGGACGCAGTTGAAGGGCCTGCTGAACAGTTGGCTCCAACATCTTTAATGGCAGTACAAAATCGGATGGCGTTAGATATGTTGTTGGGAGAAAAAGGGGGCGTTTGCGCGATGTTTGGGGATATGCATTGTACTTTTATTCCAAATAACACAGCTCCAGACAGCTCTGTGACCCGAGTTCTGGAAGGCCTAAGGACGTTGTCCACCACAATGTATGAGCATTCGGGATTGGATAACCTGCTGGAAGCGTGGATGACCTCTGTCTTTGGGCAATGGAAAGGTTTCCTTATGTCAATTATGGTTTCTTTGTCTGTTTTTACTGCAATATTAGCGACGTGTGGGTGTTGTTGTGTGCCTTGTATCAGAGCTTTGTTCGTAAGACTCATAAATCGTGCTGTGGGAGAATCTGATACAAAGTCCAACATCAGGAGACCACTTTTGGGAAATGGGGAGTCACAGTATGAAAACATTACGGTGAAAGATTTAGTGTAGTTTTATCTGCCATAGGGCAGATAAAAAGGGGGATTTGTAGAAATGTTTAGCTTATTTTAGAGTTTAGACATGTAGGAATGTTTAGTTTGCTTTAGAGTTTAGAAATGTGTTAAGATAGAATGTAGAATTATGGTAGAGACACTGACACTGCCCTGGATATAAATAAAGGCCTGACTGTGTCATGAACTTAGGAGTAGATTTGTAACTTGATAACTGTGGTCTGGAGGGGAGATGGTATTTATGGCCCCTAGGAAGAGACACACACCCACAGTGTTTTAACTGATATACTCCCACACCTATATGCACACTCACTCACGTGCACGCACATACCAGGTATGCACACACAGGCACTCATGTGCTCGTGTATACACACAGAGAGACAGAGTTTGGAGCACACCATGGGGGATTTATGATGGGGTAGCCTCTATAAAGCTGCCTGGAACTAACAAAGGGGTGAAGATTGTTTCAGAGGGACACCGGTCTCGTCTTCCCTTCTAGAAGTGCATGCTTAAATGAAGATGAATAAAGATGAATAAAGATTTTGTAAAAATAACTACTGAGTTCCGGTGCCATTTCTGGATCCCTCGACGAATAAAAGAACTGGGGTAAAACTAATTTCGCAACAAGGACTTACAAGATGCGGAGGAACATGAAGGTCTGATAAATATCGTGTTTTCAGTAGCAGAGTTGAATACTGCATTACTGAAAGTAAGCAATACCACTCCAGGTAGAGATCAGATTAGTTATTGTATGATTAGAAAGTTGAGCGACCCTAGTAAGAGTATACTGGTTAAATTGTTTAACAAAGTATGGGAAGAAGGTAGGCTACCTGACCAGTGGAAAGAGGCTATTATTGTTCCCATATGTAAGCCAGGAAAGGATCCAGCCTTGGCGGAAAGTTATAGACCAATTGCTTTGACGTCACATTTGGGGAAAATAATGGAAAAGATGGTGAATGAAAGATTACTTTACTGTTTGGAAACTACTGATAAGATCAAGTGGTACCAGAGTGGGTTTAGAAAAGGGAGAAGCACGATGGATCCGGCTGTGCGTCTAAAGCATGAAATAAGGCGTGCCCAAGTGAATAGGGAGAGTGTCGTAGCCGTGTTCTTAGATGTCGAGAAGGCGTACGATATGATGTGGAAAGATGGACTCCTGATCAGGTTGCATCAGATTGGTATTACAGGGAGGATGTATAGCTGGATTGAAAGTATTTTAATTGGACAGAAGATTTTTGTGCGAATAGGAAAGTTCAGTACAGGATATGATGTCCAGAATGGCACTCCGCAAGGCAGTATAGTTAGTCCGGTATTGTTTGCCATAATGATTAATGAGGTGTTTGGTGATATAGATCACTCAATGGGGGTTTCATTGTTTGCTGATGATGGAGTTATTTGGAAGAGAGGATGAAACTTACAGTTCAGCATGGCTAAAATGCAGCGAGAATTACAAAAGGTGGAGATTTGGGCTCTGGCATGGGGGTTTAGGTTTTCTGTTTCGAAAACAAAATGGATTATTTTTACGTGTAAGAGAATACATTGCCAGTTGAGTCTCAAGTTATATGGGAGTGACAGATAAGGTTGATTGCTTTACATATTTAGGTATTTGGTTTGACGAACGGCTTACATGGAAAACACACATTGGGAAAATGACTGAGAAATGTAAAAAGGTTCTGAATATTTTACGGTGTTTAAAAGGTAATGACTGGGGTGCAGACAGGACAGCATTGAGAGCTCTATATGTAGGTCTCATTAGGTCAGTGCTGGATTATGGGTGTCTGGTTTATGGTTCAGCAGCTAAAACTTTGCTGAATGACCTGGACAGAGTTCAATATCAAGCTCTGAGGTTGTGTTGTGGGGCTGTTAAGACTACTCCAGTGGCTGCTTTGCAGGTGGAAATGGGGGAGCAACCATTGGAACTAAGGAGGCGTCAAATTGCTTTGACTTACTGGGCAAATTTGAAGGGACATAGTGACAGTCATATAGCGCAGAGTGTACTTAAGCCTTGCCAAGAACAAGAAAAAGGGACTGGTCAATGGAGAAGTTTCGGGTGGACTATAGGGAAAGAAGTCAATGAGATGGGATTTAGTTGCACAGACCTTAGCCCAGCAGTAGCCTTGTCAGTGTTGCCACCTTGGTTATATGACCAAATAATTCCTGACTTCTATTTGCTATGTAAGGGGGGGGGGGGGGCTAAAAGCCAGGTACAAGATCATATAGTGGGAAGGTAATCAGGTTATGTGAAGATTTTTACTGATGCGTCAAAACTGTTGGATAACAGAGTGGGTGTTGCATTTGTTCTCCCAGACATAAGTTATATGGCGAGTGCACGAATTACAGATGGTTTGGCAGTTTATACTGGGGAGCTTGTAGCAATTTTAATGGCTTTGACCTGGGTGGAGGACGCACCAATGGGGAGGTATTTGGTTTGCTCAGACTCTAGCAGCGCACTGGTGAGTATAGGTAATATGTCTTTGGACTCTAGACAAGATATTGTTTTTGAGATATTTCATTTATTGTATAGGATTAAACATAGAGGGATAAAAGTGGTTTTCTTATGGGTTCCTGCGCATATCGGTGTTGATGGTAATGAACAGGCCGATAAGTTTGCAAAAAGTGCTGCAAGAAGAAGTCATGTGGGTTTGACTATCAAATACAGTAAAAGTGAGGTGAAAAGTTTAATCAAGGTAAAGTTGAAGGAGAAGTGGCAGGCACAATGGAACAGGGACGGGAAAGGCAGGTATTATTATAGCATGCAGAAAACAGTCGGACAATGTAGAAGGAGCTTTAGAAGTAGAAGAGACGAGGATATAATCTCGAGAGTAAGATTTGGTCACACAGGCTTGAATAGCACGCTTAAAAAGATGGGCAAACATGCCACAGGGACTTGTGACTTCTGTGGACAGGAGGAGACGTTTGAGCATGTAGTGTTGGAGAGCGGTAAGTACAAGCGAGAAAGGGAAAGATTGAAGTCTGAATTGCAAGAAAATCGTGTTCACCTAAGGGTGAGAGACATATTTCAAAGGGATGCAGGGGATGTTGTTTATAGGGCAGTGTTTGGCTTTTTAAGAGTGACAGGTGTGTATCCGAGACTGTAGATTACAAAACCGTTCCGACCCACACTCCTTTCCAGAAGGTGGCGGTAAATGCACCTAAAAGTTGTTTGCCAACCGCCATTAAAATGTAGGAGAAGAAGAAGAAGAACTCGTTGCTGGATTCTTGAGCCATCAGCGTCAGTCGTCCAGCAATCTGCAAAGTTTAAGCCGTGAGTACGCCTGAACCTGGAGACTAACTGTTAATCTGTATGTGTGTAGATTCCACCTGGACCCGTTCCCTGTGCACTGTGACTGAGCGTGAGCCAGAGTGATGGTGGAGAGAAGAGGAGCTGTTTGTGAAAGCTGTGTGGAAATCTTCCCTTCCTGGACTCCTGCCCCCTTCACTCCCGGACCCTGGAACCCCGGCCCCTTTTTCCCAAACACCCTTGTATATATATTTCACTGTGGAGAGCACTGTAAATAAATTCACTCTTGTTTGAAGGAGTTTGTGGTCTGCGCCTGAGTCTGCTTCACTAGTCGTGACAATTTAGTTCTGTTTCCCTCTGCCTGTTGTTGCATCATCCCCCATGTTGTTGTGTCTCTCTCCATGCACCTTTGTTCCCTCACTACTCTTAGTTTGTTCTCAGCTCCCTGATTTCCCAGTCCCTAGTTTTTAGTTTTCAGTTTCTGTTTCCTTGTATTTAATGTTTAGTTTATACATCAATAAACCTACCTCCTTTTATTCCCTCTTTTGTTTTTTGAGCCCTGCTTTTGGGTCCGACTCCTGCCTACACAGCTTAACGTACCCTCATAACACAATACACATAAGTTGTACCTCATGAATTATTTCTATAAACACAAATAAGATAATGCAACTACAGTTTTGCAAATAAAAAGCCCAAAGTTTGTAAGTATAGTTACCTTTGTTTCAAGATCACTCCTCAGGTCTCTACACCAGTGTTTGCTGCTTTGTCCTCTGCATTAAAAACAGTATACAATAAATATGAAAAGTGATGACAACATGCCATCGTACTGTGTATGTGACAAAAAAAAATTGAATTTTGATAGTTATCAACACCGGCCCTTCTAGCCACACCAGGTCCAGGTGTACCCATGCTACTGATTGACTAAACTGAACCAATCAGATTTTGGCAAAATATCTATGAGCCAATCATTTCACCTTTGTCAAATTTCAAAACAGTTCCTTCCTCTTCTGCCATCATCATCTCTGTCACATCAACAGGAACAAAGTTCACAACAACTGTTCTGATGTATGTTGGCCCAGGCTTTGCACATTTAAGTGACACTAAACATAAGAAACAACTTTGCATTTTGTTTTGTTTCTTTTTATTCCATCTATCGTCCCTAAAAGTCTTCCCTAATGGCCCATATGGCCCTGTAAACATATGGGCCAGTCAAAGTTTGTGTAGCAACCTTTAAAACAACCTCCATCACAAGTTCTACAACAGTGACTGAATAACAATAAATATACACTAAAAAATCTAATAAAAGTAAGCTGTGATTGCATCATTAAAAAAAAGAGTATTTGGCTCAACTAGACCCAAACGCAAACAAGAACAAATAGCTTTTTAAAAAGTGTTTTAAAATTATTGATAGACTTGGCACCTCTTATTTGAAAGGGGAACTTGTTCTAAAGATTTGAAGACAGCATTAAAAACGTTTTATTCCCTCTGCTCATGAACCTGGAGCTGGAATTTCCAGGAGCAGCTGGTTCATAGATCTAACTGCTCTGTAGGATTGTAAGATTTCAAAATTTGAATGACTTCAACTTCCTTCCTTCCTTCCTTTACTCACTGTCTGCTTCCACAGAAGCTGTGAAAATTATTTGTTTAGTTTTTGTGGCCTTTTTTCTGATAGATAAAGAGTAGAGAGGATAATAAAAAGGGGAATGACATTCAGGAAATGGTCCTGGGTAGATTCAAAACCAGATCCCTGCAGCCATTTGGATTGCAAACTCACCCATACATAGGACTGGAATGTTTATATAGTGTGATGTCATTTTTTAATATTAACACTAACGCTAATGTTAGCAAGACAGGGATTTTTGGGGGGGTTCTGGGAGAGAGGCTCCCCTCTACTGTAAACTAGTTGAGGGTGAGGGGAGGAAGACAGACACAAGACGCACTGTGGAAGAAAAACATCTTCTACTGAGACCTATAACAGATCAAATTAGTTTACCACACCGCATCTTTTGACATCATACTAAAATTTATAAGGTCAATTATGCATACAAAAGAGAATAGTATTTAAAATATGTGGACTTTTTATCCCCTTTTTCTGGGCAGTGATCAAAGTTTCCTGGTTCCTGTGTAGTGATATACGAGCCTGTTCTCACTCCCGAGGCGTAACATCCCGACATTTTGTCACGTCCCGCAGCGTTCCTGAGGAACGCGAAAGGTGACCTTCCATGTTGTTATGGTACGCGGCGGGTTCCAGCCCTATATTGCAGCCCTAAACCTAAACTTATTTAAACATTGGTTACAGAAATGTTATTATTATTTTTAGCCTTTAGCACTATTGAGATCATACCTGGTTTCTGTGTATTTTTAAAGAGCTTTTCGTGCTTCATGATACACAATTATATCAAAACATTTCTCAATGATGTTAGCCTTTGGAAATTTTTTATCTTTCATATCTGTTAAAATATGGAGTAGACACATTATTTGTCCTACCATACACAGAAGAATGAAAGGTTGATGACATAACTGTCTGGAGGCTTTTTAAGAATACTATTTTTATCACAGCACAGAAAGGTTTTTCCTATCTGAGTTAACATCTGTCATCTGGAAAAATGAAAACTAACCCCAGAGCTTGTGTTTATGTTTTTGTGCAATGCCCACTGCTTATTAAAAACATGAAATACATGAATTAAGTTAACCATTTTAATTAATAGTCATTCAAAGCAAAAAACTTTTAAGAGGAAAAAGGTGACTCCAGAACACAACCTGCTGCCTTCTAGAAAGATTTTATATAACATATATATTTTATAAAAAGTATATTTATTATGAAGCCTGATGGAACTTTTATTATTGCTGTAAGTGTAAGGTTTTAGAAAAACTGTGAACAAATAATAAGATTAAACATGACCACAGCTTTAAGAAGAATGCCTTTGTGTGTGTTTTTAATTAAATCAATATGGACAGTATTTGTTCTTGCATGTTTGTCTAATCTAATGTGAGCTACTTATGATTACTTCCATTATTACTATAGAATTAAAAATTAGAATTAAGATAGAATTAAAATTAAAATGCAAAATGCAGTTACTTTTAAATTGCTAGGCTAAAAAGATGTTACACTGTTATAGTTGAGTGTTGAGTCTGTGCTTCCACAGGCCCCGCGAGTTTAGAGACTTATTCTCGTTAACAAAAGAAACAAGACAGAGCATCTTCAACCGGTCTTTACTTACTAGCGAGGAAAGGCTGGTTGGAACCAAGCTCTTGGAGCTCAATGCTCCTCACCTGTCTCCAAACCCAACTCCTTCAAAGTGGAGCCCTCCTCGCAGCTATTTATTTCCATGACAGTTACAGTTTACACAACACAAGCACCTCCCCTCTTAAACCCCCCCTATGGTTACAAAAGACAAGGCACTGTGTGTGTGTATATGTGTAAGCACCTGTATGCATGTGTATGCATGTGCAAGAACGTGTGTGTGTGTGTGTGTGTGTGTGTGCGTGCGTGTGTGTGCATGCGCGTGCACACGCGTGCATGGGGTTAGGGTCAAATGTTGGATGTAATTTGGTGTTTTATTGTTCCATGAAATGTTTACATTGTTTATTTGTTGTTTATTTATTTGTTCATCCTTGTTGTACTAATACAACTTATAGAATAACTGGGTGTTTGACTACCCTTGTCGCACAGTGTTGCCTTGAAGCAACAAACCAATATCTGTTTGGGGGGGGGGGGTCAAATTTTATGATTGATATATTATTAGGGACCCTAAAGCTCCCCCAAAATAGGGAGAAATATTTTTTCCACTAAAATTAAAAAGTCATGCAGTAGAGGGACACAGATTTGAGGTGGAGTCACTGAAAATGGAGAAAATATTCTCTGCATAGATGACTTTAGAAAGAATTTAAAAAGACAGTGTTTGAAAAAGAGGAAGTTGGAGGACTGTTAGCAATTTCAGAACAAGAGTGTCTTGCCTGAAAAATGGTCAGACTTTTAGCTCAGTACTTTAGGATGTGTCTCAAAAGTATTTTAAAAATGTAGAAATGCTTTACAAGAGTGTGGGGAGGGTTTTTATGGCTTAGAATATTTAAAGTAATAAAGTAAACAAATGGTTTCTACTTTGTGGATTTTCACCATTGCGTTATGTTCCGGGACCGCCTGTAATAGCTAAAAATGTGCAAATTGAGGAAAATTATATATGGTCTGAAATAATGTAAGTGGAAAATTTTAATGATAAATGCTCAGTATGTGGTTATAACTATCATGAAATTTAAAAAGAGTATTGGTCCTGTGACACTGGAGAACTGTACAGGGTGTACCCCGCCCCTCACCCCATGGCAGCTGGGATACATTGATGAATTGCAAATTGAATTGCATGAAAATGAATGAATGGTTTAAATAAAAATCTGTTTATTTGGCTGGAAAACAAATACACCCCCAACACCACACGATTTTATGGAACGCCAGGACTGCCATAATGAATTAATTAAATACACCATTAAATAATTAATTAAATGTGGCAATAAATAATTAAAATTGGAATTAATTAATTAAATAAATAGTTATGACACATGTAATTAATTAATTATTGACACATTTAATTAATTATTTATGTATTTCACATTTTAATTAATTATTGACACATTTAATTAATTAATTATTGACACATTTAATTAATTATTTATGTATTTCACATTTTAATTAATTATTGACACATTTAATTAATTATTTAATGATATATTTATTTATTTCATTTTGGCAGTCCTGGCGCCTGGCTCTCACCATGAAATAATTTTATCTGTCAACCTCACCCATCAAACTAAGTGGGCGGGGTTAACGCTGCCCATGCAGCTTCTCTAACATTTGATTGGTTGCCGTGCAAAGTAAGTCAAAACAGGTCGATCCTAGATAATCGATTGCTTCTGTAGACTTGAGGCAGCCAGGTATCCCAGAATGCAGATCAAATCACAGCCAGCAATGGTGATGGTGTAGTTTTAAAATACCCCGTTTTTCTGTCACCAACTACACTTTTAACAGTGTTTTAGCCGCGAATGTCGCGCCGTAATCTTCACATGTCTGGTCAGGTTGTCAACATAGAACATGTTTGCATAAGTTCTCAGATGTTTTCAGAGATTTCAGTAGCTCTGCTAACAGTCAGCATGCAGAGTGCACCGAGGGGGTTACGTCAACCGGTTTGTTTACATATTCCACTCTTCGTGTTCCACATGTCGCATTCGCATATTCTCATTTTCACCGAACGATCGTCTTTTTCCACCTGGTCTTGTGTGTCTGTGCTTCTGTAACATAAAGAACGAGCTGACATTTTTCTCACGAAACCAGCGATCAGCTCAACAGACTCTCAGTTTACCTGCATGCATCCTCCTCACCTGTCAGCTGTTTAACACCTGCTGCTAATTCAAGAAACACGCCCACGTTACCTGGTGATAGTCACAGTTTAACTGGGCAGCCGGTGCTCGATATAATGCAATGTCAGCGCATTTTTCTGCACAAGATAATATAGTATTTTTCCCGAGCGCAGAGCTGCTGGAGATTGTTTCCTTACAGAGCACTTTATTGGCGAACCAGCTTCATCGGTGGCTGATGTCCAATCACCGGCACACAGCTTTGAAACCTCACCTGAGTTTTAGCTCTCAGTGGTTAAACACTGGACTTAATTCACTCAGGTTTTGTCTGTCGGGTCACGTTTACTTCACTGTTTTATTTACAACTGAGCAAATCGGTTTGGCTGAGCCTAAAGTTACGTTTCATAACTGCATAGTTTTACAGACGTGTTGTTAATGGTTCACTGGCACATGTGTTAGACTGAACTATTCGCTTTTCTTTATCTGGTGTGTTTTGGGTTTAACAGTGAATTTTGAGATTAATCTGACTTTTAAAATGTTTTATACAAAGAGGAAAGAGAAGGCGCATTTCCACCGAGAGGAGCGGAGTTTGCAACAGCATGTTCATAATGCAGACTGCAACCTGGACAGAAATATTATATCATCTGTTTTTAATAGTTGTTCAACTGTATTCTAAACACCAGGTATCTGTTAGAATTTTTAGAGTTTACTTAACTAAAAATAAATGAGGTTAACATATAATTTGTGTGATTTTTTTCTCTCTTTTTTTTCTTTTTCGGTCATGTTATGTTTAACTGTCAAAGGCTTGTTACAAACTATGAAACACATCGTGCAGACTTCTGGATGTTAGAACAGGTTCGATCGTGTATTCATTTGGTGATTTATTAAATGTATAACTGTTATTCTAATCTGCTGCTGAGTCTCTTACGCTGATGAAAATGCAGATAACACAGATCACGAACTGTTCAACCAATCACGTTCATTCCACTTTGATCTGCGACAAACTGACGGTTCATCTCTGTTACATTGTTGCGTTAGACTGCTATATTTTTGTGTTCTTTATGCTGTAGATTTTCACGTCTCTGGAATAGTTGGCAGTGTTAAGGATGCTTTTCTGTAAAATCATATTGATATGACCCGTGAATTATTCGTAGATGACAGTTAGATAATCAGCTGGGAAACTCTGTGTTAACTCATAGAGCTGAAGATATCGTGGATATGCCCACCTCGCTCCGTGGTGTACAGGGCCGTTTACCCTCATGATTAATATTCACAGTAAAAATATTAGCCGAACATCATGAAGTCTGTATGTGTTTCATAGTGTCGAACAACCTTTGTACAGTTAAAGCCAGCAGTTACTACATGACGGAAACACCAACGCTATCTCTTTTATGCGTTTATACACAGGTCACGCTGATTACTGAACAAAAACCCAAAGATCAGCTGTTAATCAAATTTATTTGCTCTCCCTCCTCCTTAAACATGTTTTTAATGTTAGTTATAATTCAGAATTGGCGACTGAAACACGTAGGACACATAAGAACATCAGGAAATAAAACACCGATAAATATAACCTCAGTAAAAGAAGTCAGTGTCAGCGGGGGTTATTACAGCTGTGTACCGGGGCCTGCGCTTTGTCGGCGGTAATAACAGCTCGATTGCTTGCGAGGCAAGCGGGTCTATCCCACGCTTTGCCGTGAGACTGGGCTGGGCAGACATCTCCGAAATCATCGAAGCACTTTTTCAAAGAGGCTGTATCTTGACAAACCGACCAGACATATGAAGATTAAACCACTACATTCTCGGCTAAAAAAGTATTAAAACGTATTTGGTGACACACAAACAGGGTTTTTCAAAGTTCAGTTCTGTTAGTTTCCACATGCCGGTTGTTGTGTGCTAGAAACAATGGCCACCAGGCCAAAGCAATGGTTTTGACTCGATCAGCGTTAACCCCGCCCCCTGAGTTTGATGGGTGAGGTTGACAGATAAAATTATTTCATGGTGAGAGCCAGGCGACAGGACTGCCAAAATGAAATAAATAAATATATCATTAAATAATTAATTAAATGTGTCAATAATTAATTAAAATGTGAAATACATAAATAATTAATTAAATGTGTCAATAATTAATTAATTAAATGTGTCAATAATTAATTAAAATGTGAAATACATAAATAATTAATTAAATGTGTCAATAATTAATTAATTACATGTGTCATAACTATTTATTTAATTAATTAATTCCAATTTTAATTAATTATTGCCACATTTAATTAATTATTTAATGGTGTATTTAATTAATTCATTATGGCAGTCCTGGCGTTCCATACGATTTAACCCTGTCATGCATGAATTATGGCAATCTCAATCGGGATTTTTTTGATTATTGAATGTGTAAAGCACTTTGATTATTGGAAGTGCTACTAGTTTCTCATATATACACAGCATCATAATAAATTGTAAATTAAAAATATATATACAAAAAATAACAATATTTACCTTTTCCTATATCACACCTGGCTCCAGTGTTTGATGTTCCTTTCACTGTATCCAGTTTTTAGTGATCTTAATCTGCAGTTGTTCATGATAATTAACCCCTGCTCTTCTGGACACATCAGATGCAGGTGTGTCTCATGCTGTTGATTGGTTTAAATTACACAATCTCTTAGTCAGTTAAACCAATCAGATTTTGACACAATCCATTCCATCTGAGAGCCAATCATTTTCCTGCTTTCAGATGTTAACATTTATTCATCTTTAACTTTAAAGTGACTGTTAGGTGTATACCTGCATGGAAAATACTGAGTCATATTCTAATTAAATTTCTGTATTTACTCACATATCTTACAGAGACAGAGACTATTAATCAGAATTATTATTATCATTTCCATTTTTTTTGCAAAACAACAAACATCACCATAAATTTCCCTAAACTGATTCATTTTCACAAAGAACATGCAAAATACCCAGAGTAAATGGCCTGTATTTGTATAGCACTTTTCTAGTCCCTAAGGACCCCAAAGCGCTTTACACATTCAGTCATCCACCCATTCACACACTGGTGTGACAAAGACACAACGACTGAGACTGTCGGGGCCGGGGCTCGAACCGGTAACCTTCCAATTACAAGACGAACTGCTAACTCTTGAGCCACGATCGCCCAAATTCAGTTGGCACTGACTTCATTTTCTGAAATGCCTAAAGAGTTCTACAGCTTTCTTTGGGACACCAATGAGTCTCTGTGACTGTGGGACAGAGGCCTAAACATATGATTTCGAAAATCTGTAAAAATAAAAACAAGATTCAGTATTACTGAAAGCTATTAACTAATACATTTATTGCAGACAGTAACAGTGTATATTTAGGTAAATAAGTTGAAACATTTACTAATTACATTAGTAACATTAAAATCCACTATATGTCCTTAACACACCCTCTTTTGCAAATAGTTAATCCAACATACCAACATTTGCAGTTCCATGTCACCATCTAGTGACCCAAAAAAGCAGTCTGTGTAGGCTCATAGTCATGACATAGTTGGAAGAAGATTTACTGACACAAGTTGTTAAGTTTAAGTAAAAGCATGGCAAATCTTCACTACGTATGACTCTGGATACTGTAGCTCCTCTGAAAAGAAAGTCTCTATAAAGCCGTTTATGTGTTTATTTATTTATTAGGCTGGACTACTGTAATTCATTATTATCAGCATGTTTTAAAAACTCCCTGAAAAGCCTTCAGGGATGCTTCAAAATGCTGCAGCAGGAGTCCTGACAGGGACTAGAAAGAGAGCAGATTTTTCATATACTGTCTTCCTTTCATTGGCTCCCTGTTAAATCCAGAATGAAATTCAAAACCCTGCTCCTCCATTAAAGCACTTTGGTCTCAGACTGCAGGCTTACTTGTGGTTGGAGTATTTAAAAGTAGAATGGGGGGCAGAGCCTTCAGTTTTTAGTGCAGTCCTATGTGGATCCAGCTTCCAGATTGGATTCAGAAGAAAAATATAATATCATAAATGTATACAAAGCTATTGCCAAGAGCGCTCACACTGTGGTCTATTTTCTATGATTCTTCAAATCTAAAAAAAAGTGGAGGTAAACTACCATTAAAGCATCCTCTATTGGGAGCATCATGGCGCCATCTAGTGGTCAAATATATTTTTAAAAAGTCTGAGCTGAAAGTCCGAGAGCATTAAATAGTATCCTCAAATTAAAACCATTGTCATTATGAATTTTAAAATGCTTAAATATTTATTTCTCATTGTGAGTTTAGTGAAATACCACCGTGATCTGATTCATGAGTCCTCCTGGAAAAAACACAGCAGCATTACTAACAGCAATTCAGACCATAGACGGTTCATAACATCATAAAGCAAAAAATAAAATAACAAAATAATTTATGGAAAAAATAGTGCTTTATATTATTATTTTTTATTTAACCAGGAAGAAATTAGTCTAGACATTAGGAACGGCTGAGGAAAAAGCAGAGACAAAAGGTTCTGTAGATGGACGTAAATTTGCCTTATAATTTTAAACTGCAGTGAACATTGTAATGTAAAAGATTTCTCTATATAGTAAATAAAATGCAACTAACACTATAGAACTAAAATTATAAAATAAAATTCTGAAATCACTAAATTCACATGGAGATGCAGATTTATTGTCCCAGTACTGCTTAAAGCGACAACAGCCGTTTGCTTTTTCCTCACTATGATGAGCTGCTGCCACACCTACTGCAGCAGCACGAACCAGTCAGTGGCTTGTCAGTGGGCATTTTCTCCATGTGAAAAAAAAATTAAGTCCATAAAAGGACTGAATAGAAACAAGATAAAAACAACATCTCTGCCAGTGTCGTGTGGGTGAAATTCAAACGTTAACTCAGACTCAGACCAGCACAGAACTGCTGGTTTGTCTCATAGAGCCCATCACTGGTCTTGTGTTGCAGATGGCAACACAAGACCAGTGATGGTCAAGGTACTTGAAAAAAGTAATCAGTAACTAATTACTGATTACTTCCCCCCAAAAGGAATCCTGTTACTTTACTGATTACTTTTTTTCAAAAGTAATTCGTTACTTTTTAAAAACATGATTTACAACCTGAATAGGTGATAAAGCAATAGATTTTTCAGACCAATCAATCAATCAATCAATCAATCAATCAATCAATCAATCAAAGCTTTATTCGCCACATGCAGGTTGCCCTGCTGTGAAATGGGACACACCCCCCCCGACCTTACACACAACACAGACATCACATGGGGATACAAGTCGGAGATCGGTAGCGTTACAGAAAAACACTGAAATATACACTACAATGGGAAAGTACAAGAGGAAAAAAAGAGACTTCTACTCATGCTGGGCTCCTATGGGAGGACAGCATGAGAACAGGAAACAAAAAAACTCCTCTGCACAAAAAGCACATAAATGTCCACAGCACAACATTATGAAACACATGACAAGCCACAGGGATGGGTAGGGGGTGAGGAGTAATCCGAAGCAGACACAGCAGCCATCCTGCCCAGCGCTACCAGAGGGCACAAGCATCGAAGGCGTTTGGAAAGGGAGGGGGGATGAGTGTGTGCATATCAGTGTATATGTATGTGTGTGCATGTCCAGAGTTCAGCTGAGACAGTGTCCTTGTCAGGTTTCCTGGGTCGCTGACCCAGTGATTCAGTTCTGTTCATGTTCAGTTTAGTTTGCCACATTAATGTTCTCACTTCCTGTTTTTCCCATGTCAGCTTGTGTCATTAGTCAGATTATGTTCAGCCCTGTACTCACCCGTTTCCAATCATTGTCATCATTCAACCTGTGTATTTAAGCTCCTCGGTTTCACCAGTTCTTTGTCGTGTCATTGATGTTCGTGTGATGTTGTCCTTTCCGTGTGTTCCCTCAGTTCAGTCAGCCATTCAGTTATCCAGCCAGTCAGTGCCCGTTCACCATCTGTTCATCCATTCCTTATAATAAACCTTCACCAGTCTTCACCTACCTGCGAGTCCTGCGTTTGGGTTCCTTCTTCCTCGCCTCCACACAACGCCTGACAGTCCTTCGCCCTGCCAGGCTAAGTAAACAGTCTTCCAGCCAACCCAGGTGGCCTTGCATAGAAAGGGAAGAACAGTCTAAACACAGTCGTTATCAGGGAGTTTTTGTTCAGCTCCAGCTTTGAGACCGCAGCTGGCGCCGAAGGGGTCTCCGCATGAAGTGATGGTGGTTTTTACTTTAGTGCGAACAACTTATGTGAATTTCAAAGCTGTTCTAACAGTCCACCACTGGTCTCTCAATCTCCCATTGGAGATCCGTGAGCTTCTCCATGATGTTATCAAACTTACGCTCCGTGATGTTGTCCTTCTTGTGCTCAAAGAGCCGATTCTGAGAACTCACGACCGCAGTGAGCTTCTCCAAGATGTGATCCAATTTGCACCCAGAGGTCTTATTCTGAGTACTCACGGCAGCCGTGAGCTTCTCCAAGATCTTATCCGTGCTGCACTCAATGAGCCCATTTTGAGAAACTCACGCCTCGTCCCATCTTTTCAATCCCAGCGGGCAGCCTTGGGGGGGTTTGAACAGCCGGTTCCGCTTTCTTAATTCTCCGATAAGCCAGGGCCAAGCCAGCTCCGATCAGCAAGAACCCTGTTATCATGGTTCAGACATCTTCAGCACTCAGGCTCACCCGAGCCCAAACTTCTCGTTGAGAAAAGGGTGTCAATTTCATTCAGGGACCAGTTGATCAAATCCATAATTCCTCTTTTAGGTTTTAGAGAACAGACTGTGAGAGAGTGTTCCAGGGAAAAGTAATACAAAAAACACGAGACTAGACAAGGACACAAGAGGCTAAGCAGGGAAGCTAAGGGAGAGGAGAAAAAGTGCGACCGCCTTCGCCGAGAGCCAATTCTAGTTTCTCTGCATAATCCATCATATAAAATGTAATCAAATGAAAAAAAGTCTCTTTTTAAAACTAGTTTTATTATTTTTAATCTTTTAACTTTATGCATCAAGCAAAAATTTAAATTATATGCAACATTCTCTGACTGGAAGACATTTGTTTAACATTTAAACCTATTTTCTGCACATTCGAGCATATAAAATAAAATAGTTTTTGCTGCTTAAATCTGTACTTAAATCTGCTTTTTCCTCACAATGATGAGCTGCTGCTACACCTACTGCAGCAGCACAAACCAGCCAGCCGCTTGCCAGTGGGCATTTTCTGCATGAGAAAAAACAAAATCAGGTCCATAAAA
>CAKLIZ010000593.1:7285-22449 GCA_922035795.1 Oreochromis mossambicus
TGTGATGGCTGCACTTACAGCCACACAGTGGTAATACCCACCATGTTAGTGTAGAGGCTTATAAGTAACATTGCATTCACATTTGTTTTTCTTTAAATATAGGAATTAATTTACAGGACAATAAATAACTGGTTTCGGTTTAAGAGTTAATTCACATATCCACATAACACTGCATTCTAAAATAAGTGCGCACATTTTAGTTTACACTGTTATGTATGATTAATCTTTTGTTTTCTGAGTTACCTTAGTTGCAGCTGCTCCAGTCCCTTGATTGAGGAGCCAAGAGGTGGAAAAGGGGCGGAGCGAGCTTTGATGGAAGACTGCTAATTGGTTCATTCCATAACTCGGGACCATGGGGGGGGGAATTGGAGTTCATTATGTTAGTTTCAGTTAGGTTTTGTGTGTTTTACCCCTCTGTATTTTTGTGGGCTGATCAGCCACTATTTAAGTTTCCCCTTTGTCTCGTTAAGTTAGGTCAGTTTGTTTGAGTTATCAGTAGTGTTGTCAACTTTGAGTAGAGTTCTGTTATTTTGACCTCTTTTATGGGCCCAAGATTTTGATTCTTTTTGCATGATTTAACCAATTGTGTTTTTTGGGTTAAATAAAAAATCATTTTTTTGGACTTTAACCTGTGCCTAAGTTTCCTTCACTGCTCGGTCCATCACACCAGTTATAAATAAAGACATTAAATTGCAAATAAAATGCAAGTAGGTATTCAAACCGCAGAATTAATGATTACCGGTGCTGGAAATGCTAGCGCTTGATTATCTTTGAAACTTAACCAAGAAATTATCGGTAATACTGTTTTTAACAAAGTGCCAAAATTGGGCGCTGAATGCTTTCCAACACCGACCCCCTCCAGCAAAGAAATGAACAAAAAAGTTCAATGTTTAAAAGAAGAAAACATTGATTTCCTGTACAGTTCAACATGAAACCGGTTAGATCAAGATCGTGTTTAGAGAAACAAAGATTCTGGCAGCACATTTATGTCAAAAAACAGGGAGAAAAGAAGTTAAAAAGAATCTTGTTTCCAGAAACAAGAATCACAACAATCTATACTTGTGACTATTTCCCAAACTTTCACCAGACTGTGTCGCAGCCCTATAAATCTTAACCACCAAAAACATGTTTGCTACATTATAAAAGTTTGGTAAACTAAAAGTCTTCTTTAATCTGATTTTAGTCTTTTACTTGCATTTTTTGTTGATTTCAAACTGTTTATAAGCATTTGTCAGAGTGGAAAAATTCAGAGCTCACCTTCAGCAGCAGCAGCTCCGACACAGGCACACAGCAGAATGAACAGTGATGCACTTCCAGGCATGTTCGCTCCTCCTCCTCTCCAGCCTTTGGTTCGCCATCTTTACCTCCCAAATGTCGCAGAGGAGCGACTTTTTTTCTTGTACTTCCGGCTTCTACCTTTAGGAGTCACCGCAGAGGATCATCTACCTGCACTTCACCCGACATCGTCTCCTGTCGCACCAACACTCAGCATCTCCTTCACTATATCCAGAAATCTACTCTGTGGTCTCCTTCTTCAGCATACTTTGTTTAATATAATATAATGTAAATGATCTTTTTTTGTTTTCTTGTTTGATTGGTTTTGTGTAACATAAATACGTAAGAAATATATATAAAAATTTTACTTCGTTACGTTTTTTTTATTTTCTGGTTAACTGACCAAAGTTACTAGGTAAACATAGTTTAAGTGGGTATTAACAGCTCTCTTTGAGGGTCACAGTACAGGGATGTGGATGGATGTTTTCCCGACTGTTTTATATTTATTTATATGACCAAAATTAGAACTACAGTGTGACAGTGGAACACCAATGCTGAACTAAATTCTGGTATGTAACACAGAAATCTGAGGCATGTAACATGCTGTACTGTTCTCAGTATTTTTCCACTGGTGATGCACAGGGAGTGATTCTGCAGCCAGTTTGAACCAGCTCACTGTGCACACACACTGTGTTGTTGGTTCACACTGCTTTGTACATTAGGCTGCTCTGAATGCAAATGTGGTTTACAAGTCTGTTCCCAGTGGTGTCTCATGTTTCACAGTCAGTTTGCCTGAAGTTTCTGTCAGAGCCGGCTGATTTCTCTAAATGCTAGATCTTTAAGGGCCTCCTTTATTGCCTCCTTTATCAGAGGATACAGTTGAGGATCCTTTGGGAAAGAAAAGGAGATTTGCCATCCTGCAGTTTACAACGAGTCACTATCAGTCAGGCCTGCTGTTTTCTACAGTCTAGTAAACTTAAAGGTGAACTCTGAATGTTACACGGTGAAAAAGATGAGATAAATTAAAACGATCAAACTGAGGGTTGGAGTCTAACCTAGTTTAATTCACGGGAATTTCATGTTTTTTTTCTCTCTAATGACACTCATGCAAACCGTTTGATGACATAGATTTAAATAAAAAAGGGCTTTGGTGCCCTCTGGAGGTCAGTGTCTGATTTAACAACTAAGTGAGACAGGTACAACCAGGGCAGTCATTACTTTATATATTTGCATATGCTGAACATGCTAACTTACAGTTAACGCGTATGGATGATGGCAGAAATTCAGTCATCTAGTCTGTAGAAATGCTGAGTATATATATATATATATGTATTTAACAAAAGAATTAATTTAATATTTGATTCCTGTTGATCTGCTCTTTAGTACCATATTAAAACAACTTCTTCAAAGTAAGAAACCCAAGGTACAGTAAAAGGCATAGAAGGGATTGTAGCGGTGCCTGTCCAGGGTTAGTGAAAGAGAAACTGAAACAAAGGAATAAAAACACAGGGTGAAATCCAGAGCCAGCAGATCTCCCGAGGTGCTTCAGTAAGAGATAAATCGTCTGCGATCTTTCTTGTCACTTAACAGGTTGTTGTCAAACTAAAACTTAATTGCATGAAATATGAAACACAACAATTTTCATGGATATGTTAGATTGTGGATGTTAGTCCAATAATACTGAGTAGTGTAGTGTGCACTGTGTAATATAGTGTGCTTGAAAATTTGTATAAATTGTGCCTTACCTCAAAGAAAGAATATAAAAATATTTTTACTCTATTTTAACCAGAATATTGAAGTTAATTTAAAGTAAGAAAAGTAAGATACAGTAAAGGCATGGCAGGAAATCCCCTTGTAGTGGTGCCTGTAGAGGGTTGGTAAAAGCGAAACTGAAACAAAGCAATTTTCAAATATCGTTAGATGGTGTTTGTCAGTGTAACAATACAGTGGAGAGAATATGTGCAACTTGCTTGGAAATCTTTATAAATTGTGTCTTACTCAAAGAACCAATCTCTGAATAATGTTTAAATCTGCTTTGAACAGATTTTTCTTATCTGTTTAAGAAAATGGATGATGATGAAGAAACTCTCCTCAAGAAGCTGAAGGGACTGGTTACAAATATCCAATGGAGCCCAAAGGAGGTCACTGACTTGTTTGATGCCCTTTTGAAGAGATTTGAGTCATCAACAAATGACAAATCACATCTCCTCACATGGATGATCAAAATGTTGCACTGCATAGAGATTCACTTTATTACTTCAGACTGGAAAAATGAAGATGGAAAAACACTTCTGGAACTAGTCCAAGACAAAACTGTAACAGATGAAACCTTGAAGGAATATTTAGCCAATGACAGAGAGAAGACTCTGGATGAAACCATTGATGAAATTTGCCAAGAAAAGTTGAACCAGGTTGATGAAAAGCTTTTAAATGATGTCAGAGATATTATATCCACAGTTAATGAAGGGCGTGATATTCATGAGGATGGCTCACAGAGGAGTGAACTGAAAACCATCTTAAAGAAGCTCTGTTTGGCAGTGGAAAAAACAAACATTAAAGCTACCAAAAAGCCATTTCGGCCACGACTGACACAGATGGTGAGCTGGTGTCTGATGGCTCTTTCAGAAACAGGGCGATTGATTCAGGTCGGCACGGGAGAAGGGAAGTCCTGCATCATTGCCATGTTTGCAGCTTTTAGAGCTCTGAGAGGAGAAAAAGTCGACATCATGTCAAGTTCATCAGTTCTTGCAGAGAGAGATTGTAAAGAATGGAAAGGATTTTATAAAGAGTTGAATATCACTGCAGATTATAACTGCAAAAGAACAGGAAATGAATTAAAAAAGTGCTACGAATGTCAAGTTGTTTACGGCACTGCAGAAGACTTTGCTGGTGACTGGCTTCAGCACCACTTCCACAGGTTGGACATATTAGGGCAGAGGAAATTCCAGTGTGCAGTAGTGGATGAAGTGGATTCCCTGATGCTAGACAAGGGTTATCATGTTGTCTATTTAAGCAGTAATATGCCTGCTTTGCAGCATCTCAACCCACTCTTGGCATGTATATGGGCCACTGTTAATCAGTACAAGAAAACTGGCACAGATACAACAGTAGGGTCAAAATATCCTTTTTATCAAGTGCTGGAAAACATGATGGAGAAAGATGGTGATGAGTCCATCACTCATCAGATAGCAGAGGACACAGGTATACTGTCAAAAGGATCAGTCAAGGACCTGAGAAAGAACCCGAGTCTCTTAAATGAAATGACTAAAAGTGCGACTGCTGACCAGCTGGCTGAGTTCTTTAAAATGATGGAAAGAAAATTTCCATCTTGCCAGTTTGCTCTCCACCATATAACTAACAATGGTGAAATACAGGAACTTTGCAAAGAGCTGCAGAGTGAACATGAGGAAAGAAGAAGAGTGTCACTGCTTTTACTTGATGGTGGCTTCTGTCAGTACATGTACTCTGATCACTACAGTGTGGTGAGAGCTGTAGAAGAGGAAGTAAAGAGATCAATTCATTTTACACCATGTGAACTGAACCAAACTAAAAGCAGCTGCTACATCCCAGGTTTCTTTTCAGAGCTGGTCAAATCTAAACTAAAGGTCTGGATTGAAAATGCATTTGAACCTCAACTCATGACAGAGGACCATGAATATGTGATGGAGAAACATGGAATTGTGCCTGTGGACTACAGTTGCACAGGGGTTGTTGAAAACAACATGAAGTGGACTGATGGACTACAACAGTTTATTGAAATGAGACACGAGTCAAAGATTAGTGACATGACAGCCATCACAAACTACATGTCTAATGTGGGCTTGCTTCAAAAGTATAAAAACCAGTTTGGAAGTCAGATCTATGGGATGTCTGGAACTCTGGGTCAAAAAAAGGAGACTGAGACTTTGCAAAAGATTTATGACGGTCTCAAAACCTGTCAGATACCTTCATTCAAACGTAGAAAGCTGTTTGAGGTTGAAGGTGTTGTTGTGGAGGATGAAAAAGAATGGATTGAAAAACTCTGTGATGTTGTCATTGCACAAACCACACCTACATCATACAGGAGTCCTAGAGCTGTGCTCATCATCTGTGAGACTATCAAACGAGCAAAGATGATCCATCGCACTCTAGGAGACAGAGTCCAGAACAAAAGTTTATGTAAACAACAACATGGACAACAGTGTGGTCATTTCTAAGGAGCTTGAAGTAGGAAGAGTCATCATAGCAACAAACCTCACAGGCCGTGGAACAGACCTTCAGGTTTCTGACACAGTAAAAGAAGCTGGAGGTTTGTTTGTTGTGCAGACCTTCCTGCCCAAGAATGCTCGTGTGGAGGCACAGGCATTCGGCCGAACTGCCAGACAAGGATCTCCAGGATCTGCTCAGCTCATTGTCTGTTTGAGTCATCTGGCACAGCCAATTCAGTTACTGCTTTTAACAAGGAAACTTTATTCTTTATATAGAAATCTAACAGATGTTAATCCGCTTAAACAACATCTGTTTGCAATGCAGTTAAGGTCATATCAACAAAGGAACAGTAATAAAGCATTTGCAGAAATGTCATCAACACTGAAGGATATTTTGACTGAAAAGTCACAGATGGAAATAAACATAGTTAAAGAGTTCAGAGAGAGCTCAGTGTCTAATGAACTATCAAGCTACTTGGAGTCTCAGATCCCATTCATGAAGAAGAAGGAAGAGCTCTTCAATGATTATCTGGATGTACTAGATGTTGTGTACAAAACTAGCAACAACAAACCAGAAGCTTCAGATTTGTCTGCTCTGAATGAGTTTTGGGGTCTGTGGCTACTCACAAGCTTCAGTGCAAAAGACTCCACTGAAGATTTGAAAAGTAGACTGAAAACTGATCTGGATACTGTGAGGCAGAAACTCAGACAGAGAGAATCACCATCATCAAACCTCTACCACTACATTAGCTTTGGTAATGACCTGCGTGAAAACAGGAAGTTTACAGAGAGCAGGAACATGTACACTAAAGCCATTCAGAGGGATCACTGTTGGGGAGCTATTGCATATTACAACCGTGCTTTTACATCTTTGAAGCAGCAAGACAGGAGTCAGAGTCCAGACTGTATCAGTCGAGCTCTGGAGGATTTGCAAAATGCACTCAAGTCTGTTGACTTGAGTGCATTTTGTGCATTCACTGTGATCAACTTGAAGTCACTCACAGGTTTTCAAAACAGCACACCAACAAAGACAACAGAGATTCTCTCACAAGACTTGATGAGCAATTCATGGCCAGATACACAGTGTTGGTGTCATTTAAGGAACACATTACAGAAGCCATAAAGAAAGTGGTAAAGGCCAGAGATGTGGGTGGGAAAGTAAAAGTGGAAAAGACCACAGTCTATGCACTGGTTTCATTGGTGCACTCTGTGCCATTGAAGATGTTTTTAATGGAATCACTGCGTGCACTTCTCTCTAGAGACCCTCTGAAGTGTCTCCAACTCATCAGCAACCCCTCCTTTGATATTCTAAATGAGCTTAAGTCTCTTAAATCTCTGGGCCTGACTCACATCTATACCTTAGACACACTGTTTACAGTGGTAGGCTTTATCTCAAAGATTGGTAGATCCATAATGTCATTCCTTAAATTTGTTCGGTTCCATGGCAAGTAATCAGCTTGAGCAAATAAACAAATAAAAACATATCAGGAAACATGTTAGCAGAGATTTTACAGCAGGGGAACTGTGCTTCCTTACAGTGTAGATTTACTTCATTTATTTTATGACTACATTTAAAATAAATCATTCATATATGTATGAAGAGTGTGGATTTACAAAATATCTCAGAATATATATATTGAGACATTTCTTCTTTTGATTTTTTTTTGCTTAATTTTTAGTCTCACCATTTTATATATCTAAAGATATGTGATATAATTATATACTGTATGCAGTGAGCAAAACCAGCCATTTTTTGATTTGCTTCACTTGAACTACTTTAGTCAGAATTCCCAGTATTTTGTTAAAATTACTTGAACAATAGTTTATAAAGCTCATGATGAGTTGCAAAATAGGAATTGATGTTTAGTGTTTGATCGTTATTTTGTTATTGATGTATTTAGATAATTAATTAAATATAACTGTATTCTTTGCTATGTTTCTTGACACTCACACACACACATACACACACATCTCTCGGCTGGCCTGGGAACGCCTTGGTGTTCCCCCGGATGAGCTGGAGGAGGTGGCTGGGGAGAGGGAGGTCTGGGCTTCTCTGCTTAGGCTGCTGCCCCCGCGACCCGACCTCGGATAAAGCGGATGAGGATGGATGGATGGATGGTTTCTTGACACTCAATGCTGCTTTTAGTTTGAGGTATTCTGCTAATCATATTTGTTAACTTCATATGCATATACTTTATGTTCAAAGAGATCATTGTCAAAGTAGTATTTTCTCATAAGATCCAGCCCTAACTATATGCTTTATATACTATATGCTTTGTAAGCCAGATTATTACATACGTTAAGTTAACTTAAGTTAATTATTCCACAGGCTTACAGGTTTGGCATACAAGAACTGGTAGGGATGGGAGGGTGCTGTGGTCTGTAAACAAAACATGTACAAAGGGCTGAGCTGGGCTCAACATTCAAGTCATGAATTATGCTTCATTAACTGTCTTCCAGTATAACTAGAAATACAAATAGAATTCCTATATGATCATCTTTGCACAGAAGTTTCCTACACTATTCAGCAAACCAAACAGTGGCTTTTATTAATTGTAAATACACTCAACACAAAAATCACTTTAGCTTACAGGTTACAAGTGTGTAGCATAACAGCTAGTCTTAGCAGCACGCACCACATAGTGAGCAAATTAATGAACACTGTAATTCTACACAAGCCGATTCACTATATGAAATAAAAGAAACAGGACTGTCCTCTCCTATCAATGTCTACTCACAGTTCTTTAGTGACACACACAACTCCCACAATGCCTAGAAGTCAACTTGTCACGGTTCTGGGTCGGTTTGACCCAGCATTTGGAGTTTATTATGTTTTGGTTTATTTTTGAATGATCGTTTTGTTACCTTTGTGTTTTGGTTTTGGTCAGTGTCAAGTCTGCCTCCCTCTGTCTAGTCCGTGTCTTAGTAAAGTGTGTTTTTTTTCCAGTTTTACTTTTTTACTAGGTTCATGTTCCTGTCTGATGTCAGGGTTCCAGCTTTGCTCTCCCTGTCTCGTTAGGTCTTATTCCTCCCAGCTGTGTTCCCCTTCTGTCTCTAATTCCTTGATGACTCCCTCAGTGTATTTAAGCCCAGTGTGTCTTTGTGTCAGTGTCGTGTTGTTAAGGTCTGTTCACCCTCACTTCCTCTGTGTGTTCTGTTTGCCAGCCTGCCAACCTGTCTAGTTATTCTGTACACCCAGTTTAGTTAGTGTTTTTCTGTTCTGCTTCTCCCAGCAATAAAGCTGTGTATTTTGAGTTTCTCCCGCCTCCGTGAGTCCTGCATTTTGGGTCCTCTCTTCCTGCCTGCCTACACACAGACATGACAGAACGACGCGACCACAAAAAGGATCCAGCGGACTCAGTGAGGAGGCGCCGCTCGGCTTTTGATGGGACCTGGCTGGTTCTTGAGGGTCCTCCGTGTAGCCGGTCGTCTTCGTTTGCCTTTAACCCGTCTACTCACTCTTCTGTTTCCTCCCCACTGTTGACACCTGCAACCCGGACCCGAGGAAAATGCCCAAGGCGGCACCGGGAGGAATACTATAAACCTGCGAGCAGCCAGCTCACGCCAGCACAGGCGTTTTATAAGATGCTGGGGGTTATCATTGTTCTCCCCAGTGCACCCAACAATTCCACACTGCAGCAGGAGCAACCGCAGCAGAGTTTGTCCACATCACCGCAGCAGCCAGGTTTTTTCACATCACCTTCAGCCAGCCCTGCTGCCTCTTCAACAGGGAAGCAGCGGACACTCCGCCAGCATTCACAGCTCCAGCGGGAGCCTGGATTTCTTCCTGTACAGCCGGCTAGGGTGAGTGGTGGGGCTACTCTTTTGGCTCCTGCTGAAATACAAACTGTTAACTCCGGGCCGGCTTGTTGTGTAAGCGGCACCGGAAATGAAAGGACTGCTTATTTTAGGGACGATTATTCCGGCTCATTGAGCCATACAAACTGTGTCACTCCTGTTCCTTTTGAGCCTATCAATAAAACCAGGAAAATGGGTGTCTCTGTGCTCAATAACTCCAAAGATCCAAAGACTGTTTTTGAATCAGATGGTTGTGAGCTACAAACTGAAACGAAGGGTCCTGAGGGTTCTGTTAAAAATGAACTGTGTGTTCCCCAGCCTTCAGCTCAGTCAACAACCCAGTTAGCTACTCAGCCACCTTCAGCCCAGTTAGCCGCCCAGTTAGCCGCCCGGCCTGAAGCCCAGTCGCCACCTCCACCACATTCAGCCTCACTACCCATAGCTCAGTCACTACCACAGCCAGACTTACTATAAACTTTGTTACAGTCCATAGCCCATTCAGTAGCTCAGTTGGTAGAAGAATCATTAGCTTTATCAGTTCAGTCTCCAGTGTCCTCATTATCTGTAGCTCAACCGTCTTCTCCACCACCAGTTTCATTCTCACTTCAACCGGCACCTCAGTCTTTAGCAGCCCCGTCTCCTGTTGAGCCGCCCCCTTTTTTCACTCATGTTAAACAAGAAGAGATGCTCATAAAGAGTGCAACTCTCTCCAGGGGCTCCCCAGAGGCTGAGCTCCAACACTCAGCTGACTCTGGACCCCTGGAAACCAAGAGGCTGGCAAATCTCATGTTACCTGAGGACTCTGAGACCTCTCAGCCATCATTCTCCACTGAGAGCCTGGGAGAGTTAATCCTGCCAGAGGTCCCCTCACCTGCTGGTTCTGCTCTGTTTTCCAGAGGCCCACGTGCCTTCTGGTTCAGCCCGGTGTGTGTCAGGGGCCCCGGTGCCCACTGGTTCTGAGACTGTTTTCGCTGGGGGGCCCGAGGAGCCCGTCCAGCCACCAGCTGCTCCACCACCAGCTTCATCCATGCCCCTCTTTTTTGTTGAATCATTTTTTTTGCCTGTCCCGTTTGGCTCTTTTGCCATCAGAATTATTGTCTAAAGGCGAAGAAAGATGCCCAATGGATTTACTTTACCAAATTGACCATCCCAGCCTTGCCGTAATGGTCCATTTGATTCACCTTTTATTGTTTATTTTATTTTCATTTGCTGAATACGGGACAGACTTGACTGGGGGAAAGAAAAGGGGAGAAAGAAAGAGGGAAAGAAAAACAACTGAGAAGAGGGACGGGGGGAAATGGGCAAAAAACAAAAACCAACAAAATAAGCAGACAAAAAATACATATATCGATCACCTGGATCACCTGTTGAGAAAGAAAAAAAGAAAACAAGCAGAAGAAAACGAGAGTAATAGAATAAACAACATCACAATGATATATGGGAGTATAATAGTAAATACTAAATATTAAACATTACTGTGCAGCACGTAAGATCGACAGCGCACAGTGTGCTTTGAGGTAGGAGCCAAAAAGGGTGTAGTTTGTGTGTGTGTGTGATCACCCGTGTGTACACCTGTGAGCATGGACGTGCTTGTTTATTTTTTTAAAAGGTTCCTTCATGTAATGATCTGCTAGAGGGTGTGGGGGGCCACAGCCCCGTCCTCCAGGGCATGAAGCAGGTATGGAGGAGATCAAAACTCCAGACATCCAGAGGCCCCCAGAACACAGGAGACCAAGGAAGACCAACAGAGGGGCAGCCGCGCCACTATCCCAGAAAGAGTTGAGGAGAGCCCCAGATGAGGGGTCACTCAGCAGCCGCGGAGCAGAAGCCAGGGGGGGTTGCAGTGACCTGCCCGTGAGCTCCGCCGGCAGCCAGCTGTGCCTGAGTGACCGAGCCCCAGGCCGAGAGGCCGAGGGGACTCCACCTCCGAAGTGGCCCGAGCGAACCCCAGGTTCCATGCCCTGATAAGCAGCCGCCAAGGACTGAACCGGTGTGTAACTGGACGCCCATCCCCGGACACAAAGAACCACCAACGCACCGATGTCTGAGGGCATCTGCCACCGGCAGGGGAAGTGGTGGGGGGAGATAGACCTCCAAACCTTGGAGGGCCTGAGATGTCCCCAGAGAGGTGGCATCTGATACCCAACCTGACATATAGACACAGACAAACGGGCACACACAGATACAAACATCCATTCCCACCCTCATGCTCTCATAAGCAATTACTCCACACTCAACCAACGTTCATCCACGCTTCAGCTTCTGCCTCGTCTGGTCCAGCCTCCGTCTCGCCTGGTGCTGCGGGGGCCACGCAGCCTCAACATCGTCGGTCATCTGCTAGGCCGCTTGTTGGGCATCGCCGCCACTGCCTTCCACCCGGCCGGCCTCCGGACCTGCCCCGCTGCTGCTACCTTTCCCATGGTCGGCCTCCGGAACTGAACTGTTTTGTTTTGTTCCTTGTGTTGTTGACCTCCGGGTCGACCCTCTGAACTTTTCATGGACTTGTGTTGAGGTCCGGCCTAGTGTTGTATTGAATCGTTGATGTATTTTTGGACTCTTGTGCTCCTTGGTTTTTTATTTCTCCCGCCTCCGTGAGTCCTGCATTTTGGGTCCTCTCTTCCTGCCTGCCTACACACAGACATGACACAACTGTTGAGTGAGTTTGCAAGGAGCATCTTGCTAAATGTTAGCAAGAGGCACATGGTCTGTGCTCTGGACCATGTGCCTGATATCACAACTCCGTTTTCTCACCACAAGGGGGCTCTCACACACAGTCAACATCTGTTCCAACACAGACAGATCCACATCCCAGCCCACTGTCACAGTCCTTTCACAGAGCCAAAGAATGACCACATTGCTCTTTACAGTGGTGAAGACATTTTTTTGGCGCAGTGATAGTAAGGGTAGGAATACCAATTTAATAAATTTATTTCAGTGATTAACAATAATGCATGCATGCCATTACAACATAAAACAGTGCAACTTTATTATGCTACACATGTAAAACTACCCCATCACATAGGTCAAAGTGTAGGAGCACACGCCCAAAAACTTACCCCAAAATACGGGTAATATTTCTGACAAGAAATAAGCTGTGAGCATTTAGGATGAACAGCCAAAGTTTTAGCTGTGCACTCACAGGTTTGAGACATCCAGTCATTGAACCATTCCTTCTTTTGGCATCTCTTCCTCTCATTCCCAATAAATGAACATCATCAGCTGCCACAAAACCCACATCGCACAGACACAGCCAGAGAGGGGGAGTTGAGTTTTCCAGACTTCAATTAAACTAAATTTGTATAAAGTTTGGTTTATAGAGGAAACATTTTCTGTACTTGAAAATCTCTAGATTTTTCTTTCTTCTTGAGGTGAACCTATTCTACTTCCTGTTCAAGTGTTTGTATCATTTACTCTTTTCACATGCTTTCTGTGTCGATGACAAATTGTTGATGATCCAGATGTTTAGAAGAATTTTAACTTGTCAGTTTTAGACTCTGACACTAAAGGTCCAGTATTTTCAGTGCTCAGCAGCTCAGAGAAATAATGCAACTGAAAGCAAAACCTCTGAGAAGACTCTGAATGGATCTTCATGAGGAGATGAGGAGTATGATTTCTCTTCAAACGTCATTTTGTTAAAATGGTGAAAAATTGATTTGCTAGGGTAATAACAAATCAATTTAGTAATAAAAAAGCCATCCGTGATAAGGCTCAGGGTGAGTATGATGTCTTATTTTTTAGTATCATTATTAAATCTACAGAGGTCAGAATCACTAGTTCATCTGTTTACTGCTTAATAGGAGATTTTACACACATACAGCAGTGGTGAAGGCAAGGCAGACCTGAACTTCACAGTCTGACCCAGCTAATGACCAGCAGAAGACGATCCATGATTGTATAGAAATCAATGAAGGCGATACAGTGATGAGTTGTTCACCACAGGACATGCAAGAAAAACAAAGTGCAAACCACTTCAGCCTTGCGGTTTATTTATTTGTCTTGTTTATTTGTTTATGTCTTTATATGGTTGCATCTGTGACCTCAGCGAACATTTTCATCGTAACTTTATGGGGTAGCTTGTGATCATAAGCAAATGTAAAAATAATAATAATCAGACTTTTTAAAAAAGGGGAAATCTGAAGTATGGATAAGGATCTAAATATTTTAAAAAGTATTTAACTGTTCTATGTAGAAAACAGCAGAAAACACTGTTCTGAATGGTTCTATACTTCATATGAAACTGTCACAAAGTGTTTGTTATGACCTCAGTATATGTGGAACAAATGTGTCTCCAGTAAAAGGTGAGTCACCAATAAATCGGAGAATCAATCAACAATATTTCAGGTTTAAAGCTTTAGATTACAAACCTTCCTTTTTGATTAAATTTGCATCTGCTTTATCACTGAACTTGATCACATTAATTCCTACTGAAAAGAATGTATGCATTGCATTAACGAAGATAGCACTAACACACATTCCTTGTCTTTTCTTAAATCAACTGTTAATGAAGCCGTGGTTGTTTCTCGCCAACGTAATTTTTAATTCCAAAACATGAACAGGCAAAGCAGTAATAATACACAATAATTGTTATTTAATAGTTTAAGAAAATCCAAAAGATCTACTAAAAAAAGAATCTTTGAATGCTGCATGTTCGTGCAAACAAACAGACAATCAGCTGCAGTGAGTTAAAGATGAGTTCAAACATGATGCTCATGGTCACACTGGGTCCAGATAAAACAATACAGTCACTTCAGGTGATCAGTGTTGGACACAGCAGAGTGTTCTGTGCTCTAATTCAAGGATTCAAGCTTTATGGTCATTCGCATCACATGTTAACATGAGGTGGAACAAAATTATGTACACACGGTCCCGGAGCAAAAAGAAACAGAATAATGAGTGGTTTTTTTTTTTGATGAATAAATAGTTGTGTGGATTTTTTTTTTTAAACAAAACAGAATAACAAGTAATAAAATAATACGATAAGTGGAGTGCAACAACCTGAGTACCAGTATAGAGTATGGGTATAAATATAAGTGTAAAGAAATACTTTAGCAGCACAGGGCATGATGACCAGCATTGATAAAGTGACAGTGTCTGTAAGTGTCCGTAGTGATTAAGGTGCTACAATAACAGTTATTGTCCATTTATGCATTGAGAAGTCTCACAGCTTCTGGAATGACGCTGTTTCTCAGTCGGGTGGTTTTGCATTTGATGCTCTTCAGCCTCCTGGCTGAAGGGAGCGGGACAAAGAGTATGTGTGCTGGGTGAGTGGGGTCCTTCATGATACAGGTGGCCCTCTTCCTGCATTGGGAGGTGTATATGTCTGTGACGGTTTGGAGGCTGCCTCCGACAACTCTCTGTGAGACCTTCACTACCCTCTGTAGAGCTTTCCTCTCTGCCATGGTGCAGTTTCCGTGCCACGCGTTGATGCCAGAGCACAGAACACTCTCCACCTCACAGCTGTAAAAGGAGATGAAGACTGAGCTCTCAAGTCCCGCATGCCTCAGCCTCCTCAGGAAGTAGAGCCTCTCGTGAGCTTTCCTGATCAGGCTGGAAGTGTTGTTTTTCCAGGTGAGGTTGCTATCCAGGTACGTACCCAGGTACTTCTAGCTGGGTACTACTTTGACTGCAGATCCTCCGACGTGCAGGTGTGTGTGTGTGTGTGTGTGCGTGTCTTACCCTCCTGAAGTCCACAATCATCTCCTCCGTCTTCTTCTCATTTAAGCAGAGATTGTTTTGCTTGCACCAGTCCTCCAAGAGTTCCACCTCCTTCCTGTAGCCGGTCTCATCATTGTTTGTGATGCAACCAACCACAGCTGTGTCGTCCGCAAACTTTACAATATCCTCCTGAGACCCAGGGAAAAAAAAGTATTTTGATTTTGATTTTTTCCATATAAATCGAGTGTT
>CAKLIZ010000593.1:22849-43826 GCA_922035795.1 Oreochromis mossambicus
ACATGAAGGTAGATGATGCTGATGGGGTCACCACTGAGATTAGCTCTCTTTCTCCGGTTTGTTTCTGGCTTGGCACGGCACTCATATGTTCCAGCATCATTAATCGTCACATTCTTCAGAATCAGAGACACGTCTCCATCCTTCATCTGTCTGTCCTGCAGATCCACCCGGTTCTTAAAAAATGGATGCTGGTTGTGTGAGTCAAAGTGCCCGTCCCGATACAAAAGCACATATTGATCCCCCAGGTCAAGTCTGCTCCACTCTACAGTCATCTGAGGGTGTCCGTTGTTTGGAGCTTGGCATAGAAGAGTGATGTTCTTCTGTCCAGACTCAGCTGTGATGTTTTTCTGACCTGACAGTGGAAACAACACAGAGCAGAGAGGTTAAAGGTCTACGGTCGACTTCCAAAGTTCACTAATTGTATAATATTTATTAATACTGACCAAAATAATCCTGATTATGGTTTTGGCTGTTCTGTGCTCGACTTCTGTTTAAATCATGTTAGGGTGAATTGTTTTCCTTCTTTAAAATTGCAACATTTCACTCAGTGCAGTTAGATGGCCTCCCCTAGAGCCTGATAACCACTGAAACCTTTACATTCAGTTCCTGTCACCCCACTGAGCATCATTACTCAGTTGTACTTGTTTGTGTCAGGTTTAGTTGGTAGTTTGGTGAGTGCCATCTGGCCAAAATCTGTATTTATTTGCCAATATGAGTATCTCATAGTGATAAAATCCCTGTGGTTGTTCTTCACTTTATCCAAGAAATGTGAAAAAAAAAACAATACAAATATCAAGAAAAACTACATTTGTACCACCGCCAAAACATTTGGCCACTATACTGGAAATGTTTATGCTTCAAAAAGTCCTCAACTTTAGCTATCACTGATGTAAAAGTTGTGTAAAGACAGGAGGAGTGATAAACAGCTGATGCATTAACATGTCATTTTAAAATCTGCTTAAAACCTCAAATTTGACTCTATTACAGATCACTCTGTTCACATAAAACACACATCCAAGTTTTTTTTTGGTGGTTGTCTACCGCAACTGTGTAGGGTGAGAGGCAGGGTACAGCCCGGACAGACCACAAGTCTATCTCCAACACACAGAGCCGCGCCCGCCTGTGGGAGATTAATCAGGTTTGAACGGGCTCTGCCGTCGAGCTGTTCAGATCGTTGCTCAAAATGACTGTAGAATAAAGGCCAATAAACTCCGGCGCCGAGGTACATAGGCGTCTACGCGCCGGCGCTCACTAATCATGGGCGGGGCTTTAACTCGTGGGCGCGGCATTTTCACACTACGCTTAGCAACAAATGACTGTAGAAAAGTTTATCGGTCGGGATTGGTCGTCGCGGTGACAACGTACTCTTAGAACTATATATACCATCTGCCGTCGGTTTCAGTGTGGACAGAGGAACGTTACGCTTCAGCTTGTGACGGTAAGCAGAGACTATTTATACACATACTCTCCTGACTGTGATCCTCTTACACGCACTTATTTTGTTTTTTACATTTTTTTAAGATTTGATTTTTGAAACTGATTTTTATTTAGGTTCCTTTTAAACGGTTTCCGCACAGAGTTTGCTCGGTTCGCTTTGTTTATCATTTTATTTAGGAATGATTTTCAACATTATTTTAGACATACTTGGTAGTTTGTGAGCTCACACCATAAACAGGATTTTGGTTTTTCTTTCGTTCCATTGTTTTCTTGAGAGAACTTTAAATTTCTATATTTTGGGACACTTTCTCACGTTTTTTGTGTTTGTGGACACAGCGTTGCGAGGCTTCTTTTGCGTTGAATTTGATAATCTCAAAAGGTGTAGTTACAGAAAGAATGTGAGAACAGGGCGTGTGTTGCTGGGAAGGGTAACAAGAAGCATTCAAACATTCAAACACTGGTAAACCGTGGCACGCAACCACGCACTCATGACTCGGTTTGTAAGGCGTGCCCGAATGTCAACTCCGCTTCAGCTGTTTTATAATTCCAAGTCCAAGAACATTTGACAGACACACCTAGTTTCATCGAGACTGGTTTGTAGATGACTCAGTTTGTAAGAAGTGCCTGATAGTTCAAGCTAAATGGAATAAAGTCCAAGAAAAGGAAACATGATATTCTTTAATCAGTTTTGTTTTTGTCAGTTTTAGTGTGATGTAAATCATATTGGGCTTTTGTGGCTCACTTTAGAGACATTAGCACGAATTCAACCTTTTCTTTTTTCTTTTTTTCTGATTCTTTCTTTCTCCCCCTTTTGTTGTGGCTAAATATATAATTTGAATAAAGCCCAAGAAAAGGACACATTTTAAGGTATTGTGTGTTTTAACGTTCATTTTCTGTGATAATAATTATTAGCACAGTTATCCTCTGTGCCATTTGTAATTTTTAAAACAGAATAGCTGTTTGTAAATTAAAATGTTGAGCTTACCCTGTGCAGAAATCCCGGCGCAGAAACACATGAGAGACCAGAAGAGAATCATTGTGGTCATTTTTCTTGAGAGGAAACTAAATCGAGAAGCAACACAGCTCATTAATGTACTAACTTAATGCAAGGTGTTACGCCATGATGATTTGGTCAGTGAGGTACTTTGTCCCCACCCACAAAATTGCAGAATGTCACAGAACGTCTTGAAAAGGACACAAATCAGGAAAAACATTTAAACCTGTGAAATGATTATGACCCAGTTTTTTGTTTTGTTGTTTTCATTTTAAAGCGATAAGTAACATGAGTAACTATTCAGACAGAAGGAAACCTGCACCTTGGCTCCTGAATAATTCTGGTTTTGAATTTGAAATGTGGAAGCAAAGTTTCTGCTCTCATGTTGGCTCTGTTTTGTGTCTTGCAGAAACGGATCAGAAGTTTCTGGCACCATTTCAGCTCCTTCCACGATCCACGGAGCCAAGCAAAAGATCTAATGATAGTGATAATGATCCTGATGAAGGCCACAAACCTAAATGTGTCACTCAAGCAGTAAAGTTTCTAAATCATTCAAATTATTGCTTCAGGACTCTGTGTGTTGATTTCAATGACAGCTTATTTATTAATAAGTAATTATTAATATTATTGTTAAACAACTCCAAATTTAAGAAAGAGGTAAGTCTAGTTTTATAGAAGAGAACAGTCTCTCTGTCAGGTGAATATCTACAAATATACTAACAAATTAAATCTGCATCTGACGATGACAGTCAGCAATGCAGCTCAATTAAAAACATTAATATGAAAATAAAAGAATGAGTGAGTGACTGCCTGTCTGAACTTTTAATGTCACTCTTTCCTTACTTGTTTAAAATGTCTGAATGATCAGTCGTTATTGCTTTTCTTGAAACCTCAACACAGAAGAATAAAAACTAAATGATGTGAAATTCATCACTTTATTGCTCTGTGTATCTTTTTTTGTCTTTCTTTATGTTAAGAGTAAATATTTAAACAAGACATTCTTCAGGCGAAATAAAGACACTCAAAACAGTTTAGATGGTAACAACGTGCGCACGCTGGGTGAGATCTCGAGGAGATTCCACACCGAGCGCAGGCAGAGGTTTTATTTATAGTCACATAGTGGCTTCAACTGTTTAAGGAGGAGACAAAGATTTGCCTCTGAGAAACAGGTTTGTTCCAGTTTAGCTGTGTGTGTGTGTTCTGTAGATAATCACTAAATATCACATATATGTAGCTTCCTGTGTGTGTGTAGTCAAGATATGATCCCGTGAAGACTCCCCAAAGCTGGTGCCAGGAGTCTAGCGGTCCATCTGAACAAAAGGCTCTTAGACTCAAACAGATATACGTATATTTGCTATACCATATATCAGCAAGAGAAGATACGGCCTCTCCTAGTATTTGGGAGCGTAGATAAGAACATCCTGCTCTCCCCTTCCTGGGAGTGAAACGGCTCGTAGAGAACCAGGTGCAGAGAAAATGTACTGAGTGAATCATATCTGAGAACACTAAGCTTTTGTCTTTACTTCAGTGAAAACAGTAAAACCATAAAATACGATTAAATGGAAAGAATAAATGGGTAAACAACTATTAACACTGAAATTAAAGATAAACTTTCAATAACGTATAAATGGAAGTGAGAATAATACTTGAAACATTTGAAAATCTCTTAACACTTTAGTACAGGGTTCATGATTGCTTTATTTTATGAAATGTGAGAACAGGGTGTGTATTACTGGGAAAACAAAGGATTCAACCACTGAAAAACTTTCACACTTATTTGGAAAATAGTTCCTGGATGTGTCTCCATGAAGCACCTGAATGGGAACTCACATTCACCTGTTTTAAAGTGGAAAACATCCAAGAAAAGGGCACTTTCTAGAATATAATACGTGTATATAATGTTTCAAGGAGTTAATGTTGTAATTTTGATGTACTTGGTGCATTTGTTTTTTAATATTGTCACTAAGAAAATATCAATATAATTTCAGATGTTTTAAATGAAGTGAAACTGCTGCCAGCCTTTGAATTTACCCAGCCATTCAGTGTGTTCTCCCTGTGCCTCTGTGGACTGTCTCTGGCAACAAAGTTTCTTCCCAAAGTCCAAAGACAGACATGTTTGGTTAGCCAGTGATTGTTAATTGACTGCAGGTGCTAATGGTCTGTTGGTCCTGCATCAGACTGGTGACCTGTCCAGGGTCTGGGCTCCTGTCAGTCAACTCTCTGGGTTTATTAAATAGTGAAAGGGCAGAATAAACGTTAGAATCAAAAGCATTCAGAGCTGAAGAGCCTGTTTTATTCAGAAATCTATTGTCCAGATAAAGTCACTGATCATCAAGTTCAAGAGTCTCTTCCGTCATGTTTTTAAGTATTTCAAAGCAAAAAGCCAATAAAAAAAAAAATTAAAATAAAATCATGAGATAAAAGGGGTTTCATGAAGAATCAAATGATGAGTGTTGTGTTACACATTGCTCTTTAACAAGGTGACACTGGAGTCTGTTTATGTGGGTCTACTCTTATTAACTAGTCCAGAAGATAAATACGATCATCTTTGGCATCTCAGCTGATTTTCAATTGTAAATCCAAAGTGTTTCATTCACAGATCACATAAAAATCATTTTGATTCAACATGAGATTTTTAATTTACTGTGACACAAATTTATGGTCTGATTTTAAAGAGATTTCAGTGTGTTCGAGGCAAAAGATTTTCACCTTTACCTACATCTTAATTTCAAAATTACTCAAAGATATTGTGTACTGAGTACCCATGAGTACTTTTACTTCAGGTGACCTGAGAAAGTCAGAAAGAAGTAAGTTTAAATGATTCAAATACTGCTAGATTGTAAGCATTCAATCTATTGAGACCACTCCCCTGCCACAATTTATTTTTTTCCCCTAAACTGACAGTAATGTATTTGAAAGTAATGTTGTGGCCGTGTTTTGAAAAAATAAAATAAATTATCCTTGATCTGTTGATTTTACTCTTACACTTCTGTTAATACTTTCAACTGTTGTCATTTATTGTGATAATTTAATCATCAAAAACAATCCAAAATAAGTACAGAAGAGGTTTACAGCTGACAGTCAAGAGAAACATGTGTAATTTGAGACTTAAACAGGAACCTTTTTACTTCCATAAAGGACATAGTTTTATTTCACTCATACCAAAAAAAACAAAAAACAGTGAGCAGCACACAATGTCTCTAATGTCTGTCATCTGTAGGGTGGAACTCGCTCTGAGAAAGCACTCAGCCATAGTGACTGTGCGTGTTTTTGTTTAATCTGTCGTCATCCCCAATCACTGTCTTGTTGTATAACTGTGTTTATGTACATTAGCATAATTTAGAAATACTGTTACGTGCCAAGAGAGGTGGCTTTGCTGTTGTGTTCTATTTATCTTTCAGGTGTCAAGCCTCCCCCTATTGGCCAATTCGAAGTTGATTGGCATGTGTCTATTGGCCGGTCTGGGCCCAGTTGGCCAATCACATGCCGAGGATCACTATAAATGAGCAGCTCCCTGGCCAGCTGCTGGCTTCTGCTTTATAACAAACATTTGTGTGAAGGCTTCTTTGTATTGTGTGTGGTGGGAGGCTGGACAGGTAAGCTGGGGTACCCTATACACTGGTTGCAGGTTTTAATCTGTTAGACACACTAGGTTATGCGGTTGATGCCACTTTTGTATGTTTTCGCTGACTTTTTGTCGAGCAGCTAGGTAGGCCTTTTGTTTTGTATTTTTGTTTTAGTTAGGCCCTGGAAGCTATCGACCTCTTTTTGTTTTATTACTTTCTTTGATTTGGCTCAACCGCCCAGTCCTCCTCCCCCTACCTTTTTCTGTTGTTAAGTCGACTAACAAGGCAAGCAGCCAATAAATCCTGCCTGATTTTTAACTGTCCTGTTGTCCTCCTCCTTCATTAATTGTGGTTGTCCGGTGTTGCTGTCTCCTTCCTGCCTTTGCCTCCACCATGGTGGGGGGGACGTAACAAATACACTATTTGCCTGTTAAACATTATTTTAAGCAACTCTGAAGATAGGAAATAATCCAATGAGGAGAGACTATGAATTGGTAAAGTGCAGAATTTGAGTAAGAAGGTATCTAATTTGGTGTAGAAGAAGAAGCACCCCCTCCAAAGAAAACAAAAACAAACAAACAAAATGTCAGGAGTTGAAGTTGTTTCTCATCACTGCTAATTACTAATGTGAGACCTATGTTGGACTGTGTTTGTGAGAAATCAGCCAATAGAGATTCACTGTTCTGCAGACGCCTAATTCGTTGCAAAGTAGTCGTTATGCAGAGCTATCACATGTACACCTCTGTCCACTCAAGTGTCATTCATCCCTCTTGGCTCACCACAACGAGGTACAGAAGACACCACGGACAAAAAGACACAAAACAAACTAAAGTGGGATTTATGTCTTAGAAGAGTTTTTCAGCCATGGTTTTAATATGAACTGTGTATAATTGGGAGTAGAGGATGCTACTTAGTGAGTGTGTTACTCTGTCAGAAGGATAAACTGAAGCTCTCACCCTAAACACAGACTGAGGGTCTCAGAACACAGAGGGAGCAGCTGGAAACAGACCAGGTGGAAGATCAACAGCATGCTTAACATCATAAGACAAAGGTGATGAGTTGTCCTTGTGAGAGGTAGATAGAAAAAAACATTGAGAAATGAGGCCCCGTGGAATGTAGAGAAACATGAACCCACAGCTGGGGGTGTATAGGTATGCATAGAACATAGTAAAAGTAGATGTAAGTCATGAGCATACAATGTTTCAGTAAGATGTTAGCTTCATGGTTTGGTTTTTCTCACTAATGATTATGTGCTCAACATCCACTCTGCACGTGCTTACATCACACATATACGCACACACACGCACACACACCACTCTGGCTATGCGTTGCTTTGGTTACCATATAACAAGAACAACAACAATCTTTATTTATAGAGCACATTTAAAAACCAGCGGTATACCAAAGTGCTTAACATAAAGACAGAGAAGTAACACGAGTATTATAAGGCCTCAGCAAAGTATCAAATATACTCACAGGTCAATGCCACTAATACACAAGGGTAATATAAAATGCATATCAAATAAAAACATAGTAAAAGCACAAGCCATAAAAATATGTATAAGAAAAAATAGAGTAAGTCTAAAAGTCAGGTGCGAGCATTAACAAGCAGGAAAGGCGAGATTAAACAAATAGGTTTTTAACCGTGATTTAAAAGATTGGATGGAATCAGACTCCCGGATCACAATCGGAAGGTTATTCCACAACTCTGGTGCAGCCAGGGCAAACACCCGGTCACCTCTAGATTTCAGCCGAGATCTAGGCTGCACCAAGAGTAACTGAGTAGATGATCTTAATGCTCTGGCAGGAACATACGATTTAAGGAGTTCCTTAAGGTAGCTCGGTGCTGTGTTGTTGGTAATTTTAAACGTAAGCAGCAGTATTTTAAATTGGATACGGTATTTTATGGGTAGCCAATGCAGATCAGCTAAAACAGGAGTGATAGAGGCAAACTTCCTAGTTCTGGTCAGAATGCGTGCTGCAGCATTTTGGACTGTCTGCAGTATATAAGGGAATCCCCAGGGTTTTAGAGCATGTTTTGAAGCCCCCACCCCAAAGGGTGAGACTAAATGTATATATGTGTAGGACTGAGGCACGGCCCCTCAGATCTGCTTTTCAAATTGCATGATCTCCCTCTGCGCAGAGGTTTGAATAAAGGGGCATCACAAGTGTTTTGGACTCAATCAATGGGGCGACCGTGGCTCAGGGGGTTGGGAAGGGCACCTGTAACCGGAAGGTCGCCGGTTCGATCCCCGGCCTCTCTATCCTGGTCGTTGTGTCCTTGGGCAAGACACTTTACCCTACCGCCTACTGGTGTTGGCCAGAGGGGCCGATGGCGCGATATGGCAGCCTCGCCTCTGTCAGTCTGCCCCAGGGCAGCTGTGGCTACAACTATAGCTTGCCTCCACCAGTGTGTGAATGTGAGAGTGAATGAATAACGGCATTGTAAAGCGCTTTGGGTGCCTTGAAAAGCGCTATATAAATCCAATGCATTATTATTAATAGTGTTTATTTTTTCCAGCTGAGTAACAAAAGGATCAGAGAGATCAATGAGAATGATCTAAACATTCTTCAGAGCAGTTACATTTGATGTCGGTAAAATATTGTTTTTACAGCTCAGGGTAGAAATTTTATCCCACATCATACTGTTTTGTTTAGCAAACAATACATGTCATCTGGTCCACGCCTGATTTTGTCTGAGTTCATTTATTCTCTGTTTATTGGGCAAACAATAGAGTCTGTTTGCAAGAAGTGTGAAATGTTCCCAGTGGCTCTCACATGTCAGTCTGCTGTTTTCCTATAACTCAGAGTCACAAACTGCAACCACATAAGTAACAAATTCAACACAGATAAAGATTAAATATTTAGTTATTCTCAGGAATGTTTCTGCAAAAAAGTGACTTAATCAGAGCAGAAGCGTCATGAAAAGAGAGGCAATAAGAAACCATCTCACCATCAGAACAGACAGTCAGCATGACTAATGAGTGACACATCATCATGTGAACGAATGCTGCAGTCATAATGTATCTTACAGCAGAGCTTGATACTGTGCTGATATGTTTTAAACAGTCAGCAGTTTGTTAAACTCACAGGAGATCTCAGTTAAACATGGTTTAACAAGGACAATGAACTGAGTAAGATAAATAGGCCCAAGTGGAGGGTGTGGTTTAGTAACACAGTCTGTCCACAGGTTGGGTGGTGTTATATTAGAAATTAACTTAACTGTTAACCAGCAAAGATTAAATAGCATCAAAAATCGAACAGAAAACTGCTGTATGTAAGTACAACTGAATAGAAAACACAAGTGTTTATTCTGCTTTCGAAGTTAAATGCACATAAGTCAAATAAACATTTTGACTACGACTAATCAGACACTACAAATTGAGAGTAGAGGAGTCAGATCAGGCAAATCTGTACCAAATATTTTAGTAAAACATGAAAGATTTGAATTTCAAATTTGAGGAAAGTTTGTTCTCATGTCATATTTAGATTCTTCTTTGTGTTGTGTGGAGCTTCAGTGCCAAGATTACCTCAGAACAACGACAACAAAATTCTACTGGAGCTTTTTGCAGTTCATGGATAGTGTATTTATAAGTCACTGAGTATGAAAAAAAACTCACAGAGGAAACGAAATTTAAGCAGTAAGTTTTGTTTTACAAGAAATGAGAGAGGTGGGGGGTTGGGCTCCACCCACAGCCTGCAGCAACTGTTGATCACATGGAAAGTTTCCAACATTTATTCGCCTATTTTAATCCATATAAAACATGTTAATGAAATATAACTCACTGTGCATTACTCAGATGGATTAAGCTTTGCTGCAGGTTTTACTCTGTTAAATACACAGAAAAAAGTGCACAAGTTATAAAGTTGCCGTCGCAGTGTGCTGAAGCAGACTGTATGAATTTGTGAAGAGTGGACCCAAAATGCAAACACAAAGGAACTTGGAACAAAACTTGATATTAACAAAAGGTGAGCTGTTTAATAAGGCTGATGAAAAAGATACAAAAACAAAAGGTAAATGCAGAATGGAAAGAAACTAACTAGAACTAAACTGGGAGACCCAAAACAGAAAGAACAAAACCCTGAACGTGATAAAAAACCTGAACATGGAAAATCCTGGCAACATATAGGCATGGAAACATGCCGAGGAACAACAGACAACCTGACACTGAACAAAGTAAGACAGAGTACAGTAAGTACACATATACACAAGATAATGGGAGGGTGGGGAACAGGTGGGAACACAAATCAGACCTGAGAGACAAGAGGAAGCAAAACTAGACACACTGCACACAGGACAGGGACTTTGACAATAAAACAGGATTGGCTGCAGATATGACAACATGAGCTTGATAACATAAGTCACACAACTATGAAATACCTAAAGGGTGAGGGAAAATTAAACACAGGACTTAAATATGAACCAAAAACACTAAAATAATCTAAAACTCAAAACGCTGGGTCAACAGACTCAGGATCTTTACAGTTGCAACAACTGAGCTACTGGAGCTTTTTGCAGTTCATGGGATTTCATAGTTTATTTATAAGTCACCATGAGTATGAAAAAAGAAAAAAAACTCACAGAGGAAATGAAAGTTAAGCAGTAAGTTTTGTTTTACAAGAAATGATGAGAGAGGTGGGGGGTTGGGCTCCACTCGAAGCCTGTGGAAACTGCTAGTCACATGGAAAGTTTCCAACATTTATTCTCTGATTTTAATCCATAAAAAGGATATTTTAATGAAATATAACTCATTGTGCATTACTCAGATGGATTATCATAGGTTTTGCTGCAGGCTTTACTCTGTTAAATACACAGAAAAAGTGAACAAGTTATAAAGTTGACTCTGTAGGTCAGTTATAAACACTGTGAGCTGTACTTATAAACAGGACAGAAATTTGTTTATGGATTTCTAACATTTATTCTGCTATTTAAGCATATTTATTAAACCTAGAGTTTTGACTGACAGGAGAAATGTGTGAAGGTGATGAAAAGTAAGGAGCCACGAACAAAATCTGTCTTGACACACACAGTAAACACATCTGAACTTGACTGGAATGCATTCACCTTTGGCTCTTATTACTCTTATTACTATGTAACTTTTTACAAAGTGCATACACTCATTGGCCACATTTTAGGGACACCTTGCTATGTGAACCTCAGAGAACGTGAACAGAATTCCACACACATACTCTTCGTCCAGTGAGGCAGGGGCAGATAAAGAGCAGGTGTGCATGAAACATCACTTAATGCAATAAAATAGGAATCTGGAGTTCTGCAGTGGATGGAAGATTATTTATTATTATTTCTGGTAGTCTTCGCTCTCTCGCTCTGGCTGGATCTGGCCTGTTGGCCTCTGTAGATTTATCATTTTCTTCTACGGGGGATAACATAATTATTAGTATTATTATTATTGGCTTGTTGCACCTGCCCTTTTAAGTGTATATATCTGACTCAAATTGGTTGAGTGGTGGCCTTAACGTATTAACACTCAACTTAGATATTTGCACCTTTAACCTTAAAGACCGGCAACAATAAACCCAAATAATTCAACACATAATAATACTGATGATGCCCTGAAACAGACAATGTGCCATTTAAATTTTTACAGGAGTACAACTGATAGCATAAACTCCACATTCAGTCTTCGGCATTTTGATGCAATACATGTGGTACATTCAGCATCACAAGGTTGCATTCTACTGTGTTAAATGCAGAACAGGCCTTTCTTTCTTGCATTACTTTAGACTGCCAGGTTGAAGATCATTTGCACACAGAGCTTATGGGATGCACATGTGCATGACATTGTATTTATAATGTCCTTATTATAAGTCCTTTACTGATGCAGCAGTCTCAATTTTATTTATATAGCGTCAAATCACAACAAAAGTCATCTCTAGGCGCTTTATCTTTTGTATATACAACCATGGTGGCACGGTGGTTAGCACTGTTGCTGCATAGCAAGAAGGTCCTGAGTTCAATTCCACCATCAGGCCGGGATCTTTCTGTGTGGAGTTTGCATGTTCTCCCCATGTTTGCGTGGGTTCCCTCCGGGTACTCCGGCTTCCTCCCACCGTCCAAAGACATGCAGCTTGTGGGGATAGGTTAATTGGATAATCCAAATTCCCACTACGTGTGAATGTGCGAGTGAGTGTGAATGGTTGTCTGTCCCTGTGTGTTGGCCCTGTGACAGACTGGCGACCTGTCCAGGGTGTACCCCGCCTCTTGCCCTATGACAGCTGGGATAGGCTCCAGTGCCCCCCGCGACCCTGAAAAGGATAAGCGGAAGCGAATGGATGGATATACAACCATCTCTGGTTAATGTGATACGCTCCTTTACTCACAGTTTGAAGAAAGAATACAATGAATGTTGATGGTTGCAAAGCAGCGTTGAGTTTTTACTGTAGCAGCCCTTGGCATCAAGAATGACAGAAGAGTCTCTAATGGGTGCAGCCATTTATTTCCTCACCAAACACGGCTCATTAGATAGTCATATTAACTTTTCAAACTCTAAATATTGTACTTTGGTAGAATTAAAAAATAAGTGTACTGCAGGTCTATGATGATTTTCAGTGCTACTTTCATCTAGTTTTGATTCTGGTTCTGTCTTGGGTAAGTCCTAAAGTAGTCCTTAAGTTGAACTGTTGTCTTGTAGTAGTAGTAGTCCTGTTGTAATTCCGGATCAGTTCTGGGTCTGGTTGAATTGGGTTTAGTCCCTGTGTCTTGATAGAGCCCTAGAACACAAAACACAGCCTAATAAATCTTTCAGTCATTTCTATTATTTTTTTTAATTGTTTGTTTAATTATTTATTTAATAATTACAAACATTCTAACAAATCTTATAAAAAAAACTGAATCTTTGAATGCTGCATGTCCATGCAAAAAAAACAGACAAACAATCAGCTGCAGTGAGTTGAAAATGAGATCAAACATGATGCTTGTTCTCACACTGGGTTCAGATAAAACAATACAGTCATTTTATCACAATAGGAGATCAGAGTTGGACACAGATGAGTGTTTTGTGCTATTATTGGTTGACCTCAGAGAACAGACGGAACCATAATGAAAAATTTAAGTATGTACAGTTAGGCTGTGATCACTGTAATATCATGCACTCTGAATCCATCAGAAATGACTTTTAAAATGGTAACTGTATCTGAAGTGAAGTAACTAACATATTTAGAAGTTTCTGTCTTCATGCATTTGGTATCATGCATTGAACCCTTTGAGTCCATCAAATTCTGGACATTCATGATCCAATGCTGGCAATCTGTGGATGCAGTCCTGCCGTTTGCTGAGGCTGGGGGTGATGAAGCAGTTCATCTTCAATTGTCAGAGTGACATCAGTGGTCCCTATGGAATATTGGTGACAGCTGTTCACCTCCGGGTCATTTCTGTCTCTGTGTTCATTAGCACGAGTTTCAGAGTTGAGAAAGCCCTCAGACATTTCAATCTGTGTTTCAGCAGGAGGACGGCGTGAATCACATTGTTAGTTTTTTCTGTAGATCAAAAAAACAACAACAACAGCAACAAGAAGCACAGCAGAAACTGACAGACCAGCAATCAGTCCAACAGGTCCACCCTCCTTCCTTCATCAGGTGAGAAACAGGTGTGAGGTGTCAGCTGTCAGGTAGGTGATGAGTGAAGAACAGAACAGAATCCATTTCCTCTTCAAACTGCTGTCAGACATTATCTACTGCACTCTGATCACATCACTCAGACCAGCTGCTTTCTACAAAGTCTCATCAACAACATCTTTAGAAACAAACATCAACAACCAGGAAGCAGTTTCACCGTTTGTGGCGTTTGCGGTCCATAGCTGTAGTGCTGCCATACCATGCAGTGATGCAGCTGATCAGGGTGCTCTCCACCATGCAGCTGTAGAACGTGCTGAGGATCTTGGCCGACATACCAGATTTCCTTAGCCTCCTCAGGAAATACAGCCCCTGTTGAGCCTTCTTGACCAGCTGTGTGGTGTTCAGTGTCCAGGTGAGGTCCACTGAGATGTAGTCGACCAAGTATCTAAACCTGCTCAACCTCTCCACTTCAAGGCCCCGGATAAACAGGAGTTGATGAGTCCTCCTGTTCTTCCTTGTGTCCACTATCATCTCCTTTGTCTTGTCAGTGTTGAGGGTGAGTTTGTTGTCCTCACACCATGACACCAGACCAGCCACCTCTCTCCTGTAAGCCGCTTCGTCCCTTCCAGTGATGCAACCGATCACTGCAATGTCATCTGCGAACTTCAAAATGAGGTTTTCTTTGTTGGCGGTGACACAGTTGTGGGTGTACATGGTGTAGAGGATGGGGCTTAGGACGCAACCTTGTGGGATGCCAGTGTTTGTAATAATGCTGGCTGAAGTCCTGTTTCTGATCCTGATGGGCTGGGGCCTGCCAGTCAAAAAATGCTGTAGTCCAGGCCAAGTGTTGCCAGCTTGTGAGTGAGTTTGTGAGGGATGACAGTATTGAAGGCGGAGCTGTCATCAACAAAAAGTACTGTAATGTATGAGTCTTTGTAAGACGTAGAACCTATCCCTTCAATGTTCATTGAGGAGTCTTGTATTATCTTTTGTATTATGATTGTTCAGCTTTCTTTCTATTATTGTTGGGTTTTTAGTTCGCAGTACAAAATGCCTTGAGGTGTCTATTGTTGTGATCTGGAGATGTTTAAATAAAATGTAATTGAATTGATCTATGAACATCTTCTTTATGTTTCAAGCAAGACAGTTTTCAATAACAGCCTTACTAACAATAAGCGGTGTAATGAATAATACCATGTTGTACCATTATAATCTTTCAGTGTACTGTTGGTTTTAAATCTAAATTGTTTTACTATATTTTTGACTAGACAAAGTTTTCTCACCTTTTTAATAAATCACACAATTATGTTCAGGAGTTTTCAGGTTTGCATTTGTTTTTTATTTAATTTTCTACTATTTAGAATCACTTTTCTACTTTTAACAAGCATTGGAAGTATGTGAAAGAGGTTTCATGAATCTGGGATGTCTCTGTTTGTTGTTTTGTGATTGTGTGCTACTAGGATAAGACACTGATGGAATTAAATGCTTCACCGTTTGTTTCCGCTTTGCTTTACACTGTTTTACAGTGCTGCTCTGCCCTCTGTTGGACATTGACTAACAATACAGCTGTTAGAAATCAGCTAAGAAATACTTCTTCAGTAATGAATTTTATTCTAATCAATCAATGTTTATAAGTTTTTAAACTGATATAACTTAAGTTTCTATTGTAATAAAATAAAGTGCCAGAGTTCCTGTTTATGTGTTTTATATCGAAATCAATTAAAAACAAACAAAAACGACAGTTTGGGCTTTTTTGAGTCTTTGATAATTTATTTATGTACATTTTTACACACCAAATTGGCATAACATTATTACCATCTGCCTACCACCGTGTTTTACCACCCATTTTGCTGGCCAAACAGTCCTGTCCTGTTAAGGCATGGACTCCTCTAGACCTCTGAAGGTACTGTGACATCTACACCAAGATCTTAGCAAAAGTCCTGTAAGCTGTGAGGTCAGCCTCCATGGACCAGACTTGTCTGTCCAGGACATCCCACAAGTGCTCAATCAGATTAAGAATTTGGAGGCCAAGTCAACATCTCAAACTGGTTGTTGTGCTCCTCAACATATTCCTAAACCATTTTTGCTGCAACAGTTCTTAGGTAGGTGGTAACATCCACATGGAGGGCAGGATCCAAGGTTTGCCAGCAGAACATTGCCCAAAGTGTTACATTCAAATACTTCCTGTTGGACATCCTGGTGCCACATGTTCCACAGTTAAGCAACACACAACCAGGCATCCACTGCAGTGAACCTATCTGAAAAGAAAGAAAGAAATTTAACATTTAAGGGTTGAGAGCTTGCACTTATTTTTAGGTCCAGCTGTTAATTTACATTCAATGATCTCATTAAATGTAGATCGGGAGGTCAGATCAGGAGAGTGGAGATCAGTCTCCACTGGATCTCAAGCCTGGAACTGCTTCTGGCAGTTGGTAAACAGGCAACTTTACCACTATTAAATTTCACTTCCAGAGTCATAAAGATTGTAAATTAAAGCAATTTTGTTTTTTACAATAATTTCATGATAATATTCTTAAATAATTTTCTGTTCACCTGTTGTTTACAGCATAGTTTGACACTGATAATAAGCGAAATATGGTTTTGACAGTTTTCTAGTTGGTTTAAACTGGAAAGGATTTGCTACCAAATGTCTTGATGTGTTAGAAAATGTGATTGGACATTTTGGTGATTTACAAAACTAACCAAAAAATTAGTTTGTTATTGTTACTGGAAGTGGACGAAGACCCTCCTACTCCACCTCATATACAAGGGAATGCGATGAGTCCACAGGTTATAAAGGCAACTGATTTCCTTACAGAAAGAAACAGGTTCATGACTTAAAAAATAATAAAATATTTTATTGAACAATGACTTTAAAACAACACATTAAAGCCCTTTATTGTAGTCGAGCATTAATGGGTGTTGGACAGGATCATTATGATACATGGCCTAGTTATTATTTGCTGCTAGCAATGAGCACTGATAGCAGTAACTGTGTACCTTCCAAGGGGAAAAACATTTTGACACTTATTTTGGAAGGAAAAATATCAACATTTTTTCCCCCAGATAAATGTAACTTTTTATGCCCCAATTATCATTCAAATTAAAGTAATAGAAGTAATACTTCAAAATAACTTCTCAATAACATTACTCACACTATGTTCTATGTAATTTTGCTTAAATTATTTAAGAATTATTGACTCACTGGGTAGATTGTAAAACATATATACAGGAACCATACGCTAATAAAAATATTTAAAATTATACATTTTGAGGGATTAAAAATAAGCAAAGTCTTTGAACTTTAAGGTACAGTTTAGCATTTTTATCAAGAAAAGAAAAAGAGAAATCAAAATTCCAGTCAAGGTGGATTGAATTATACACAAGTTTTATTTATATAGTTTGATGTCTTGGGGAAGTCTGTGACTGCTTTAAATGGCTGTAAGAATGATCTGTACATTTTTAATGGTAATAAAACAAAAATGCGTCAATAAACTTCAGTGTAACTGCACACAGGTTCTCATTAGATCTCATAAGAAGAAAGATGTTTTCACTACTTGTGTGATACAGAAAAGAAACTGTTAGAATACCTATTATAACTTAAGGACAGCAGTGATTTAACAACAATGTCTTTATTTGTTTGTCTGATGTTTCATGACATCACTTCTGCCATACATTGTTTCTGATTGATCTCATTGATTTAGCCATGAAGTCAAGCTCAGTTTTAACGGTTGAACCTGAATCTACATCTATGGCTGTGGCCGTCATTTCTGTGGCACCAAACTTGATTTCCAGTTTGATTTCACGATTCATGCCACGTGCTGTGTCAGGTGACTCAAGAATGATTGAAACAATGTTCTCTACTCCCCACTCATCCACATACATTAGACCTTGGATTTTTCTCTCTGTGCGATAAAATGCAAAGATAATCGCTGTCTGGTCTCTTTCTACTGGAGTGCAGCTGTACTCACTGGTTTTATCCCAGCCCACTTCCTCATTTTCATTCACCAACACACAGAAAATACTGTCACACCAATCGCCCTCTTTGTTTGTGTATCTCTTGTCTGCCCTATGCTTGGACTCATCAAACCTATGAGACAAAGAAACCCCGTAAGTAAAGGCACTTATTCGAGATGCCACCAATGCTGGGTTTCTTCCAAACATCACAGCTCCCTTCATGATTGCTTCTTGAGGATGAGAAGGACACAGAACTTTACACTGATCACCAAACTGATTGGTAATGTGCTGACGCAGAATCAGGCTTCTAGCGTAGCCCCCGACTAACAGAATGTACTCAATCCTGAAACCTTTCTTCAGGATTTCTCTGACACTTTTGGTGATGCCATTCAGACTGTCAGCATAGAAAGATCGTACTTTCTCTTTTGAGATTTTGATGGATCCTCGATTCCAGGAACCACCTCTCACTGATTCAAAAAACGTTTCCATTTTTTGCTTCTCTTTTGCCATTTCACCCAGGTTATATGGGCAGCTGATCTCCACATCATCATCATTCTCTTTTAAAACTGAGATATCATACATCATCTTCTGCAGCTCTCCTGGATGCTCTTTTTCATATTCATCCCACAAATTATCACTGAAGATTTCTCTGAGGAACTCTTTGAATTTTTTATCCACAGTTTGTCCCCCAAAATCATTCCCTGAGGCCTTGTGCAGCTCTTTCAGGGCTCCTCCCTCCAGGACTTCATGAACAGTGATGTCAATGGTTCCACCTGCAACACACAGCAAGTAATTTAAAATAATTAAAAGTGACAAGCGATAGCATATTTACAAGTCATTCTCTTCTCCACCCTCCTATTGCAGACTTTAGGGCCTTTATTCCTCACTGATGAATACACAGAACTATACACAAGTGTGTCAAGATACCGGCACTTCTAATCTTCAAGGCCATAACTACCCTTAACTCACACATGCACTGATAAAGACAATTCACCCAATTTTTCACCCAATTTTTCCTATTTCCCTTCCCTATAAATCACAACTGTGCAACACTACATTTGTTAACCCAAATAACCCAAACTGTATTTACAAAACACTATTTAATTACATGTTTACTTCTTATTCTTTTCCAACACCGGATTTTATATTTGTACATTTTATATATTTTCTGTTAATACTGCTCAAATGTATGGTTGCCACAGAATCGTCCCCTTCCCCCACCCCCGCCGTTTTTTGCACTGACTAGGAGATGCTCAGTATCTCATGTGGGCATTAAGGCATCTGTGAGGGGATCTCAAAACTGGATTAGAGCTGGCAGACAGTTGATGTCGTAAGCCACCGCCTCTGTTCAAAGATGGTCGTTCACAGCTGACATAGATGGCTTCTTTCACTCCTCTTTTAAACCATGAAAACATAAAAAATAAGAAAAACTGCACTATGAAAACATAGAGTACCTCCACAGTCCACCACAATGTATTGTGTTCCTGAAGCCTGTTCGAATGTGACTTCACTGTTGTTTTCTGTTTTAAAACCATCAGCTGGCAGCTTCTTACACCAGACTGAGGCTGCTTCTGGTTCCAGTGCAATGACCAGTCTGTTTTCCTTTCCTGGGGTCACAATTCCTGCCTATAAATCAAAGGTAAATCGGTCATTTTCTCTTTAAAACAGCTGTACAGTTCATCTGTTTATTGTCTTTGTTACCTGTGTCGCAGCTTCTCTCATGAACTGTTTTGCTGAAGGATCCCAGATGGCAGGTACAGTCACCACCCAGGTGAAGTCAGAGGCTATGAACTGCTTCCCACCAGAATCTTCTGAGATGAATGTCAGCGCGTCCTCCTTCAGGTATCTCAGAGCTTCTGTGAACACCTTCAGTGCCTTCATTGATCTTCCATTTGCAGCTTCAATTGTCACATCACTATTAAGTTTCTAGGATGGCAGACTGGATATTAGTTAATAGGTTTGTAACTTCCTACACGAGCATATATATATATATATATATATATATAAATATATATACATATATATATATATATATATATATATATATATATATAGTGAAAAGTACTTCTTTTAACTGTTAGATTTACACTCTCATGTAGGAAGTTACAAACCTATTACTCTCTATCTATACATCCATTATTTACACTGTTAAAAGTCTTTTTCAGAACTGATCTTTCCAAAAGATAATACTTATTTTTAACATTAATGTACGTATGCTTATGTTCTTGTGGCTATAATCTAAAGTTATATTACAATTGGTAAGGTAGATCAGTAAAATGATAAGGCTATATTCATTTATTTATTAGCACCTTTAAAACATTCAACAGAAAGCAGTTAAACCATAATATGAGAATATTGATATCTTGAGATTGTTACACTTACTTTGCCATAGAGGGACATCTTGAAGCATTCAAAGAAGAATTTCTTTATAGATTCATCACCACGTGTTTTGAAATACGCTGACTGGGCTTCGTAACCAAAACTGAGAAAGTTTCCATGCTCATCAAAAAGGATGCAGGTCGGAGTTTTAGGGGTCCTCAGTGAAACCTGTTGACCCCAGTACTTTAAACGAGGTTCAGTTTCTGCTTCTCTTTTTGTCAGACTGAAAGCAAATCCACTGTACGCAGTGCCAAAGTCTATCGCTATGATGTATGAGTTGTCCATTGTGGAAACAGTGCTGAAGAGCAGCAGTTACAGAGTATTTATGAACAAACCAGGGGGTGGACCTCACTGAACTCCACCCCCTGGTCTGTGGAGTTCAGTGTAACAGTCGTACTTGTGTCAGACTGGAAAAAGACTTTCAATAAACACGACAGGAGACACCACGATGAGTAAACCAAAGTACCGCAGGTAAATAAATTATATCAACCTTTATCATCTGCATAAACTGGCAGATTTAAATGTTTATACTAGTTAAAAGTATTTAAACATGAAAATGATTGAATGTAATTCAAAGTTTTGTTCATCAGCTGCTGTAGTTTGAAATGGTAAGACAGAGTATGAAGCGCACAGCTTAGGTTTAGTATTTTTCCTCTCTGGACATTTATCATTTGCCTAAATATCTGTGATATCAGTGTTTCATCTTTACCTTCAAAATAGAAATTGTTATCCAGCAGCAGATACACTGGGGTAAGAATTCACTCTTTTCAATATCATTCGATGTTTCTGATCAGAAATTTTTGAAATTGCTTCATTTACCTGGTTTCCACAGCTGAACACTGGATAGGCTTCATGAATTATAATCTATGTTGCTATGATCATCTCATCATAAGATTTTACATTTTTAAAAAGTTGAATAAACATTACTCTGAAATTAATACTTCTATTTTTGTGTGTGTGTGTATTGGGTGTATTGTGAATAATCTCTCTATGATGTGTTTAAACAGTTTGGCTGACATGGGAAAAAAACTTCAAGACGCAAAGTAAACATTTTTTTCTCATCTTTCAT
>CAKLIZ010000593.1:73163-85216 GCA_922035795.1 Oreochromis mossambicus
TACCACTGTCTTGTACGGAGGCCATTTTGGGCCCTACGTAACACATGGACTAGTTTTTCCAGGTCCTGTTGAGACATCAGATCTTTTATCCTTGAAATATTCTTGAGGTGATAGTAAGCTGATTTTGTTATTGTCTTAATGTGTTTTTCTAAGTTTAGGTCTGCATCCATCACTATGTAACGGAGGGGCAAGTGTTTTATTCGCACAGATGTTAAAAAAGAGAGAAACCCTCCTAAAAACGGACAGAGCAGTGGGGCAGCCAAGGGAAAGCACACTAATGAGGACTGTAAAGATAAAATATAATTTATTACAATTAGACAGTTAAAAAATATATATAAAAGAGATTAAAACAGCCCTGGCCAGGGGACAACACAATAAAAATCAATAAAACAACCTTAAAAGTCCAGTGGCGTCCGCCACGGTATAAAAGTCATTAATAACAAATCCGGTGAAGCGATACAGGGAGGGAACCCGGCGGCGTCCTCGCCTTCCTCTCAGCGTTCTGCGCCCCGATGCACTAAAAAAAGAAAGGCAGCAGCAGTCACCACTCTTTTAGGGAGCTATCGTTCATTAAAAAGGGGCAAGTCAAAAAGACTTACCCCGGGTGGGCAGAGCTCTCAACTCTGCCCGCCGCTTCCTTGTGACCGGTAAATGGCACTGGCCCGCCTCGCCGCCTCTAGTTCTTCGCAGACGCGTAATCTGGGCTTCCGTTGCAGCCGCCGTCGGCCCGCTCGCTCCATGTCCTCGGTCGCTGACTTTCCCCCATTTTGACGCCAAGCTTTCCCAGCCTCTCTGCGGGCTTGCAGGCGCCGCCGCCTGACACCATTCGCTACGCCATCGCTACTGTTCTCTCTCTCAGGCCTCTCCGTGTCAGTAGTCTGGTAGGCCCTCTTATTGGCCTCCGGGAACCTCGCAGGTGTATCAGGTTCATAATCAGGGAGGGGCGGAGTCTTTCCGGACAAGTCACCAGTAAATACACTAAAACATGCAATAAAACTCATAAAAATAAAACACTGTACAGTATTAAAATATTAAAAAGTAAAACACAGCAAAACATGCACCAAAAAACCCACAGTAACTTGTCCATTTCCACCCCGTGACAACTACACCCAAATTTCTTGCCTGGTTTGTGGTTTTTAGGTGTATAGATTGAAGTTCTCTGGTGACCTGTAATCGTTTTTCTTTGGCACCAAAGACTATTACCTCAGTTTTGTTTTTGTTTAGCTGGAGAAAATTGTGGCACAACCAGTCATTAGTTTCATCAATGCCTGTACAGGGCCTCGGTCTCCTGGTGACATTGTGATATATATTTGTGTGTCATCTGCATAGCTGTGATAGTTTATTTTGTTGTTCGTTATAATCTGTGCCAGTGGGAGCATCTAAATGTTAAACAGAAGGGGTCCCAAGATGGAACCTTGGGGAACTCCACATGTGATACTTGTCTGCTCAGATGTGAAGTTACCTATTGATACAAAGTATTTCCTGTTTTCTAAGTATGTTTTGAACCAGTTTAGTACAGTTCCTGAAAGACCTGCCCAGTTCTCCAGTCGTTTGAGTAATATGTTGTGGTCAACTGTATCAAATGCTGCACTGAGATCCAGTAAAACTAAGACTGATATTTTTCCACTGTCTGTATTCAGACATATGTCATTAAACACTTTGGTCAGAGCGGTTTCAGTGCTGTGGTTCTGTCTAAAACCTGACTGGAAGGCATCATAGCAGTTATTCTGTGTTAAGAAGTAATTGAGCTGTTGAGAAACTGCTTTTTCAATGATCTTACTTAAAAATGGGAGATTTGAGATCGGCCTGTAGTTATTCATTTGTCTTGTCAAGATTGTCCTTTTTCAGTATAGGTTTTATTACAGCAGTTTTTAGTGATTCTGGAAACACACCTGATATTAAAGAAAAGTTGACGATCTGTAACAGGTCTGACTCCAAGGTCTTTGAGACCTTTTTGAAAAAACTTGTTGGCAGGACATCTAAACAGCAAGAGGAGGAGTTCAGTTGACCTAAGATGTCCTCCAGGTCTTTGCTGTTAATAGGGTGAAACTGTTTCATGGTGTTTAAACAGTTTTTCGGTGGAAACAGTACATATCCTGGATCTGCTGTTGATGTACTAATTGCTTGTCTAATCTTTTGGATTTTTTCTGTCAAGAATTTGGCAAAGTCATTGCAGGCCATGGTCAAATGAAGTTCAGGGTTTGTTAGCCTGTCAACTGTAGAAAATAAGACCCGGGCATTATGACTGTTTTTGGTGATGATGTCAGAGAAGTAGGACCTCCTTGCACTTCTCAGTTGTAAATTATAATTGTGAAGTTTCTCTTTATAGATGTCATAATGAACCTGGAGGTTTGTTTTTCTCCATCTGCGCTCAGCTTTCCTACACTCTCTTTTTTCATTTTCCACCAGTGTGGAGTTTCTCCATGGAGACTTCTTCCTTCCAGAGATAACCTTCACCTTAATGGGAGCAATAGTGCCTATTACATTTAAGATTTTAGCATTGAAGCTAGTGACGAGCTCATTGACTGAACCTCTGGACAGGTCAGGTGTTAAGGGGAAGACCTGGTTAAAGATCTCACTACTGTGTTCAGTTATACACTGTTTTGTGATCACTGCTGTTTACGTATTTGTGTGGGCTAAAATTTTACTTTCAAAGAAAACACAGTAATGATCAGACAGGCCCACATCAGACACAGTAACCTTTGAAATGCTCAGGCCCTTGGAGATCAGTAGGTCAAGAGTGTGTCCTCTATTATGTGTGGCCTCTGTTACATGCTGAGTCAGCCCAAAGTTACCCAGAGTGTTACTCAGGTCTTTTGTCCCTTTGTCCTGAGGGTTGTCCACATGGATGTTAAAATCCCCAACAATAATTACACAGTCGAAATCTACACAGATCACAGACAGCAGTTCACTGAGGTCATTAAAAAAGTCTGTGCAGTATTTGGGAGGCCTGTAAACATTAAGAAACAACTTTGGATGGGGCCTTCAGCTGTAAAGCCACATATTCAAAAGACTGAAAACTTCCAGGAGATAGCTGCTTACATTGAAATGATTCATTAAATAAGACAGCAACCCCTCCTCCTCTCCTGCTCACCCTGGCCTCACTGATAAAACTGTAGTTAGGAGGGGTCGACTCGATGAGAACAGCTCCACTGTTACTTTGGTCCAACCAAGTTTCAGTTAAATACATAAAATCAAGGCTGTGCTCAGTGATTAAATCATTAATTAAAAATGTTTCCCAGCTAAAGATCTAACATTTAATAAAGCCAACTTAAGTGTTTTAGAGGTATTATTTGCCCCCTCGTGTTTGGGAGCAGTCTGTGGCACACAAGGTATATTTACTATATTTAAAGATCTTTTAGAGTGCAGCTCTCTGTGTTTTGACCAGGCCACATGTCTCCTTCTGTCACCTAAAAATACAGAAATTTTAAAACCTTCTAATAAACAGGGTCCCAGCTTCTCCTGGGAAAAGTCACCACTGCCATAATCCTCACAGCCTGGACCCTCCACACATCACACATCAGACTGCGGAGATAGAGCATGAAGGTGGTAAGGAGGAACTAAGTGGGGAGAGGCTGCGCAATGTAACTTCGATTGCTCTGTTGAGGGCAGGGCTTGATGGCGAACCTTTGGCTGCTCTGGTGGGGGGTTTATGGGGGACAAAAAGGGATTGGGCTGGGGGGTAGATCTGAGCCCAGCATTGATCCGCTCCATCATCTCCTCAGTGAATTTCAGGTGTGGAGATGAGGGAGAAAGGGACGGGGAGGAGGGTGATGGCCTGTCAGGGGTTTGGGGGACTGGGGAAGGTCGTGGTCCCTGGTCCTGGTCGTTGGTGTTGTTGAGAGAGTTGGAGGCAAATAGGGACCCCTCTTCTTGCCTCAGATGTCTCTCCTTTCTGAGGCTCTTCCCGGGTGGGGGCAGATGGAGCTCCTCCTCAAGGTTTCTGCTGGGCTTTGTCTGTTCTTGGAGTACTGTTTGTTCCTCTTTATGAGATAACTCCTCATTTATCTCAGCCTTGGCACCAAGCACAGATGGATGACATATGGAATAAAACAAGTTGGAGGTGAACAGCTTCACCCCAGACTTGTTAAAATTAAATCCATTTGCTTTAAACAGATGCCTGCGTTCCCCAAAAATATTAAAGTTGTTGATAAAATGCACTGAGTGGTCAGTACATGCTGATATGAGCCATTTATTCAGTGCAAACAACCTGCTGAATCTCTCGTCTCCTCCTCTGACGGGCGGTACAGGTCCACTGATGAATACAGCTGCATTCAGAGAGTTTACAGTGTTTAATAATCCAGTAAAGTCCCGTTTCAGAACCTCCGACTGTTGTTTGGACACATTGTTTGACCCTGTATGCAGAACAATGTTTGTCACAGTTGGATATTCATCTGCAATCTGAAGAATTCTCTCCTTCAGGTTCTTGACCATATCCTTAGGAAAGCAGAGGACTTTAGTGTTCTTACCGCACATCCTTTGTACATCCTTTACGGCAGAGTCACCCACAATCAGAGTTTCAGGCCTAGCCTTTAGCTTTCCCTGTGGCCTTTTACTTTTCAACAGATTTTCAGACCTTACTTCGCTACTTTTAGGTGGATGGTTGTCCGATATAGATCCAGGGTCCTTTGATAGTGGAGCAAATCTGTTCTGCAGTTTCACATTCAGTTGTTTTGGAGGTTTGTTGTTAACCTTCCTATTCACGGTTGTCCAGTCCTGTTTCCTCCCGTATACAGGGGTAGAAGAGCTTCTCTGTCTCGTAGGAAGTGAAGGCCAGTCGGTTTCAGAGATTTCAGCTCGCTGTGCTCTGCCTGTGATACGTCCTCCCCCTTCCAGGAGACATGATTTATGTCTTGGTTTTGCACCAAGACAGTCCAAGGGGGGATTATCGCTTGGGAATTTATAATAATGATGCACAGAGTCTACTTTCTTGGTCATGTTATCTGTGCTCCTTAGCTGTGTACTAGCTTGCTCATCGCCATTGCTTTGAATCAAAGGCAAGGTTGTTTCATTTCCACACAGTCCATTTACCTCCACGTTTATTTCTAAGCGATGAATTTTTGTCTCCAGTACTGCAATCTTCTGCAGGAGGCTGTGGTAGTCATCTGTGGAGAGCGAAGGCATCTTGTTGCTAGTTAGCCTAGCGGTTAGCACCTTTCCAGTCATGTGAACTGTGGAGCACAGAAACAAATCACTTATTTGTACCAGACACTATTCCACAGATCTGCACATAAAGAAACTGAAGAAGAGTATAAATCATTCAAAGACAGGTAATGTACAGAAAGATGGATTTAACAGTGCTGTGTATGATGGTGCAGACACCTCCACCTTTTTTTTACGTTCAACATTATGTATTATTATTATCAGAGTGGCAGGGGAGGTTGACCTTACACTAAAGACGGGGAACTCTGAAAACATGAACAACCCAGTGAATGAAACCAGACTGAAAGAGATGTATAAAGAGCTGAGGAAGGACTGGGCTAAAATCAAGCCTAAAATCAAGCAGACACCTCAGAGCGACCCCGAGCAAATCGAAGTTGGGATTCAGGTACATTATACAGTCTAACGAGGTGAGATCAGAGCGTAGTGTGAACTTTTTTTCTTGTATAAAAAATATTTTCATTCCCTCTGATGATTAAAGCGCAACTTTCAATCTGGGGCAGAGGGAATAGAGCAGAAGAAGAAACAGAGTCAGTATTTAACCTTAATGCGGACAGCACTGAAGCATCTCAGAAGGTACTGATGTGTTTTGGATGTGTTAAACATGATCACTAAAGCTACGTCCATACGTACATGGGTATATTCGAAAACACAGATTTTTCTATGCGTTTGCACCTTTCATCCACATAAAAACGGCGTTTTCGGTCACTGAAAACAGAGATTTTTAAAAACGCCTGCCAGGGTGGATATTTTCGAAAACTCTGTTTTTGCATTTATGTGTGGACGAGGAAAACGGAGAAAACGCAGCGTCAAAGGTGTGCGCCTGTTTTGACGTCACACTGTGCGCCACGTTATTGTTTCGGTGAAAAGAATTTCTACAATGGCAGACTTAGACAAAATACTGTTATTGTTAATTTTATTCTCTGCAGTGTTTAAATGCTTACATATACACACAAAGTTATTGTCCCTCCACACATAGGACTCAGTTCTGCTTCTATGCGCCATCTTTGTTTACTCTTTCCCACCCAGGCTTCTAGACTTCGATTGGCCAAAATTTCTACACAGTTAGGAATATATCACCACCTGTTGTTTTGGCATGTTCCTGGCAGTGTTTTCCTTCATTTTGGGCATTTACATGTGGATGTTTTCCCCGTTTTCAAAAATACCCGTGTGCGTGTGGATGTAGCCTGAAGCTTCTGTGATAAAGATCAATGAAAGGTTTCATTATTTGTTTCAGGTTCATGGATACACAAAGTTAACCATTCAGAACCTTCAGTCTGCTGTTTACTATGGTTTCAAAGACACTGCTGCTCAGGTTTGTTGGAGTTACAGATACAACATTACATACATTGTATATACACAACACTGTGCATTTGTGGGACAGGCAATCAATCACAAGATGTTAAATTGTGTGTTTAATAAGAAACATTAACTTAAACAGGACATTGTTTTTTTGGACTGAATATTGTTTGTAGTCATGTAAACTTGAATAATTTCTCAATGGCAGGGTTTCCACGGACAGGAAGGTGAAACTCATGGTGATAGCTTCAATAACCTTACCCAGAAGTGCTGCTGGCTGAGTGACTTATTGGTGCTCAACGATCCCCCTCTTCAGCCTGACTGGAAAAATCATGATCCAGGGCAAGATGCTTGGAACATTTTCCCACAAGAGATCACAGCTGAATGTGCCACATCACTCTGCCAGGACCACTCTGCAAATGTTGTTGAATGTAGTTTGACATTCGAGCATCCAGACTTGAACCAGAGTGAAGATAATATGATGACGTGAGTTCCAACCAAGGTATGGAAAAATTCACTGGGTCCAAGAGGTAAAACCTTACTAAGACATCACCCCACCCTACTGAGTTGTTGGGGTTAGTGGAGGTTGAAACAGCCGGGTAGGGATCTCAAGACTGCACTGTCGGTAATAGGTGGTGTTTTAAGTCACCACCTGTGTTCATCCCTGAACAGAGTAAAGGTCTACAGAATCTCACCACTGTTAGGAACCTTGGACTCATTTGTGACCAGGATATGTCCTTCAGTGTACGCTTCTATTAAACAAATCTGTAGGACTGCTTCCTTCCATTTGAGCAATATCTCTAAAATTAGAAATATCCTGTCTCAGAGTGACCTTTAGTTAGTTATGCTACAATAGTTGAAGGCTGCTGGGGATTCCCGTGATGTATTGAATATTTCTTCTTCTGTCACCTTCCTCACTCACTATGTGTTAATAGACCTCTCTGCATTGAATCATACTTATTATTAATCTCTGGCTCTCTTCCACAGCATGTCTTTTATCATGTCTTCATTCTCTTACCACAACTGGTCGCTGAAGATGGCCGCCCCTCCCTGAGTCTGGTTCTGCCTGAGGTTTCTTTTTTCCCTTCCCACTTCTCCCAAAGTGCTAACTATATGGGGACGTATGATTGTTGGGTTTTTCTTTGTATGTATTATTGTAGGGTCTACCTTACAATATAAGGCAAATGCTGTTGTGATTTGACGCAGTATAAATAAAACTGAATTGAACGTGAACACCTGTCCCCCTCTGTTGACACGGCCCCATGAGCTCCCTGCACCACCTCACCACTGCAGCAGGCCAGAAGCCACAACCCTGCCACAAGTTCAAAAAATATTTTCCCTTAACTGACAGTAGCACTAACTTTGTCAAAGTGGAGGGTGTAGTTTGGTAACAGAATCTGTCCTCAGGTTGGGTGTTGTTATATTTGAAATGATCTTTTGCTCATTATTTTCTCAACTTTTAAACAGCATGATTAAAGTGCTTCAAAAACTGAAGAGAAAACTGCTGTATATGAATAAAGTTGAATAGAAAACAAGTGTTTATTCTGCTTTTGCTGTTAAAGGAACTTTAGTTAAGTCAAATAAACATTATGACTACAACTAGTCAGGGACTCAAAATGGAGAGCAGAGGAGAGTCAGGTTGTGATACGTTAGGCAAATTGGTTCCACATATCTTAGTAAAATACAAATGATTTGAATTTCAAATTTGATGCAAACTTTGTGCTCATGTAAAATGTGTAGTCTCTTCTTTGTGTTGTGTGCTGCTTCAGTGCCAAGATAACCTCAGAGCAAATAAATAAAACCAAATTCTACCGAAGCTTTCTGCACTTCATGGGATTTCATAGTTTATTTAGAAGTCTTTATAATGGGCGTTTATCAATATGCGTACTTGTGCGTACTTGCGTTCTCGTGTACTCATGATACGTCATCAGTCGGAGACCAAGTACTGTTCCAATTCGAAGTACGCATCAAGCTGAGAACGCGAAAAAGTCCCGGATGTGTTCTCGCTCCGCCCGTTTTATCGAGCATGCATCGATGGTGACTTGGTACAGCTAAATATCCCAGAATGCATTTCGTCCAAAACTCAACAGCGGACTCCCGGCACATCGTTTTCAAATCCACCCCCCCACCCCCTCCGGCCGCGGACTTCTCACTACTCAGGTTAAAGAAACTCCAGCAGCTGTCTATATTTATGGGGTGTCCACTAAAATAAAAATAAAAGCGTTCTAACATCTCACCTGCTTGTGTTTATTAAGGTATGTACACTGAAGCGAGATCGATCAAACAACAAACGACGGAGGCCCCAGAAAAGTGTAATCAAACGATGAGTTTATTAGCAGCGGAGAAGACATATCAGGATATGTCCTCTGACAAAAATACATGTGAAGAACATTTTAAAGCAGTGGGGTATCCGCCCCCCCATGGCGCCAACACAAAACAAAAGTTCATCGTGTACAGTCAATGGTATATCTGGTACATCTTCAATAGCTATAAACAGACATATAACTTCCCCTTTCTGCAACACCTCCCATGCACAATCATAGTCTTAAGCCTTCAGAGTGTCTGAGGGCTGGTTATTGCCTCCCGTCATCTGCTACTAAGTAGGTAAAAGGGCAGCCAGTTACAAAAAGGTCAAAGACACTTGGGCCTGCGCTCAGGCCTGTTGCTAGATTTATGTATTGTAAGCATGCATGCAATCAACCTGCTATGTTCTCATCTTCCCTCAACATGTATCACCTGGACACTCTCACCAGTGAAGCTTCAAACCCTCTTGGATGTAACATCAACTCTAAACAAGCACAGTTATGCATTGTGTATAGAATGATCATAAATAAACCTGTGAATAGAAAGGTTAATGTGATGACAAACATATTCAATGCAATAAGAACCCTGTAAACAATATTACTGTTAAAATAATACTGTAAAACACGTTATCAATGCATTCATCATAAGGCAGATTATAAAATAGCAATAAAAGAATCTCTGAATCCCAACAACACGTATGTACATGTACACTATTTTTATTAATAGAGGTTTCACTACTGAGGTTAAACATGATATATAAGTCACTTCTAAATGTTAATGTTTGGTTTATTTCAGTGTTTTATTTGTTCCTGAGTAAACCGGTTTGGCTGTGATTAAAGTTAAGCTTCATAACATGTTACTCACAGTTAAATTAAGAAGGGACGGCAGTAAAAACTCCGGACCTGTGACATCATCACGTACGCAGGTGTTCCAATTGTACATATCGCGAGTCCGTGCTCGCGTTCTCGGCGGGTATGTACTCCCGTGCGTTCTCGGCCAGTAGGTACTCGCCGAGAACGCGAGTACGTACTGGCGTACTTGGGCATTGATAAACGGCCAATGTGTCTGGAAAGGCTGCAGGCTGCAGCCACTGTTGGTCACACAGAAAGTTTCCAACATTTATTCTCTGATTTTAATTCCAAAACATGTTTATGACATAAAAATCGTTATGCATTACTCATATGGATTAAACTTTGCTGCAGGTTTTACTCTGTTAAATACACAGAAAAAAGTGCACAAGTTACAAAGTTCCAACAACTGAGCTTAATACAAGTGATGGAACAGCTGAAGCTTTGAGGCCATATGGAGGTCAGATATAAACACTATGAGTTGTACTTATAAACAAGACAGACATTTATTTATGGATTTATGACATTTATTCTGCTCCTCAAGCATATTTATAGTTTATACTTTATATAAGCATGATGACTGACAGAAGATTGTGCGAATGTGGTGAAGAGTAAAGAGGTGCACACACCTTTCAGTCTTGATGTAAACATACACACACCCTGTAAACAAGTCTGAACTTGACTGGAATGCATTCAGCTGCTGGCTGATGAGAAGTCACATGTTCAATGGTCTGTAAAATACACTGCTTTGTCTAATTAGGTTAAAAGTCAAATGACCATAACGAAACAGGGGAATCAAAACTGAACAGAACGCACACTGATACATAAAACTTCCACAATAAAATAAGAAACATGATGCAGGAGTGGAGGAGAAGCAGGCAAGAGGGACCGAGGGAGAGCACAGACATGATGGGATGGAAAAAGATGGAATAAAACACAAAGCAGGGGAAACAAGGCACAAGGACTCACAAAACTATATAAACAAAGACACACAGAGGGAGACAAGAAGGGCAAAGACACAGGAAAAAACAATAAGCAAAACTAAAAAGAACAACCCAGGCACGACAGAATAAACCTTTAGAAAATCGATGTGACTTAAACATAATACAAAATGCCAAAAAACACACAAAAACTCAAAACACTGGGTCAAAAGACCCAGAACCATGACAGCAACATTTTTATTATTGTAGAAATGATGATAGATAACCTTTATTTTAACCCAAATCTATCTGTAAATGAACTCACATTTGTGTCTAAACTACATAATAAACAGGTGTTTCCATTAAAGAAAATCAATAGCTGCACTGTTCAGAGTTTCAATAGGTGCATTGCTAAAACATCCACAGACCAAAAAAGCACAAATCTCTGAAATGTCAGAACCAACAACCTTCAAAACCTTTTTCAAGAAATGTGTTGGCATGGCATTTTCTGGGCAAGATGATGTCATTATACCATTACAAAGTTCTTCTACCTGATTAAAACACACAGGCTCAAACTGGTCAAAGGCAGTAGAGCAGGTAAATTTTGTAAAAACTTCATCTGAAGGTAGGGCGGTCATACATCAGAGTTGTTCTATCTTATTAATGAAAAACTGCAAAAATCTTTCACACGTTTCTGTGGAGCTATTTATATGAGAAGCAGGGGAAATATTCAGGGCTGAGTCAGTTAACAAGAAAAGAAGCCGGGGGTTGTTGGAGCTATTCTCAATAATATTGGCAAAGGATTGTGTGAGAGCGTTTCATTCGTTCCATAAGGAGTACTTTAGTCTCAGTTCTCAAAGAACAAGCTTTGGGTGATGAAAGACTCCAAACAGTCTTCTGTGAAGTTGAAGCTATATTGAACGACAGACCCATTACCAGAGGTTCAGATGACTCAAATGATCTTGAAGCATTGATATGAATGCTCTTCATATCAGGAAAAAGTGTAAACAGGTACAGTACATGGCAGAGTTTTTATCCTGTTTGTCTCTGGTGTGTGTCCACTGCAGGGTTCATGGTGTCTGTCATTATTTGCACCATGATGGTCCTTCCAGGGTTTTAGCCTCAGTGTTTTTTAAAGCATGAATTTTTCACAGTGGTAGGAAATGCTCCAGCTTTTGGTAATTAATTATTATTTTGTGCTCATGTAGCTGCAACTGTCATGAAACCATCTGTGTGCAGGCAGGAGAAGGACCCAAATGCAAACTCTCGGAAACAGGCTGTAAACTCAAATGACCATAACAAAACAATGGAAGCAAAACTGAACAGAACGCACACTGATACACAAGACATCCACGATAAAATAAGAAACATGATGCAGGAGTGGAGGAGAGGCAGACAAGAGGGAACCTGAGGGAGAGCACAGACATGATGCGATGGAAAAAGATGGAATAAAACACAAAGCAGGGGAAACAAGGCACAAGGACTCACAAAACTATATAAACAAAGACACACAGAGGGAGAC
>CAKLIZ010000593.1:85316-148609 GCA_922035795.1 Oreochromis mossambicus
CAAAAGCTCAAAACACTGGGTCAAAAGAACCATGACAGCAAAAAAAACCCCTGCAAAAATCTTTCACATGTTTCTGTGGAGCTATTTATATGAGAAAAATATAAGGGGAAATATTCAGCGTTTCATTCGTTCCATAAGGAGTACTTTAGTCTCAGTTCTCAAAGAACAAGCTTTGGGTGATGAAAGACTCCAAACAGTCTTCTGTGAAGTTGAAGCTATATTGAACGACAGACCCATTACCAGAGGTTCAGATGACTCAAATGATCTTGAAGCATTGATATGAATGATCTTCATATCAGGAAAAAGTGTAAACAGGTACAGTACATTACAGTACAGTATGAGTTGTTTGCAAGATGCAAGAAAGACAAAAATGGACGAGGACTAAAAGATGTCTCATACCTGGAGATATTGTCTTGATTACAGACGCTACAGCTCCAAGAGGATCATGGATGATGACAAAAGTATTAAATGTAAACTGAGATCCAAAAGGCTTGGTGCGTTCTGTGAGACTACAAACAACGACGTGCGTTTTGGAGAGGCCAGTTGCAGAAACTTCTTTTGCTACTGGAAGAAGGAGAAATAACATCATGAATGGAGGTTAAGGACTTGCCTGAGGGAATAGCTCCTTTTTTTATAACTTTAAAGTAACTGTGATTTTATGCACAATCAGGGGCCATAGTGTTGGAGCTATTTATTCTTTATTTTTGTTATTTTGAGATTTGTTAAAGTTTGTTGTTGAATTTATTTGTAGGTTAATATTTGTTCCATTTTGTTTTGTTCTGGTCTTTATCTTGTTAAATCATCCAGAAAGAACTGTAGGCAAATTTAGTATAAATAAAGGGACTGGTATATGACCAGCATGCACTTAGGTGGGCCTATGGTTTTTTTTTACCAGAGCAGGAGAACCAGCAGGAAGGAACAAAGATGGGTATGTGTTATTGCTTGCCATACTGGAAAAAAAAAAAAAAAACTTGGACTTCTGTTGCCTGCGTACAGAACATCACCACAGTGCAGCAGTGGCTTCTGGACTTGGCTTTAAACTTTAGGATGTTTGGTTTTGGACAAACAAAGGGAATCACCACTACATTAGTGACATTATTGTATTGTTATGTGAATTTATTTGAGGTATACGGCTTTAGTTTTTATATTAGTAAAGAGATTTGTAATTAGGAGAACTTGAAATGTTGCTGGGATAGACTTCATCTCCCTGTGAACCTGATCTGGACGTGCAGAAGAAAATGGATGGAGGACTTGTAATGTCTCTTCAGTAAAGTGACGCTGAATATGAGGGGTACTTGAGCCACAGTTAGTTTCTGTTGCGCAGACGTGATTATAAAAGCTGTTGTTCTGCTCTGTGTTCTCTCTGGAGTCCTGTTGAATCATCAAACAGCACAGAGCTCACCCTCCTGAGCTTTGCTCCAAGCAACCGACAGTGGAAACTGATCCTCCTCCTAATTAACCTTTAGCGGACTTTATGAAAACAGTCTTAAATCTTCCTTACAGTCATTGGCTGTGTGTTCACTTTTAAATCACACATATTAAACATAAAACAAGCAAGCTCTTTACTGTTATTGTTAACCTTTTATTCTGTGGCCGGGAATTAAAGACATAATCTGGCTCTAATTGGCTGCTCTGGGCCTTTTCCTGTAATTAGAAGCAACAGAATGAAGCTGATGTTACAGATTTCAGCTGTTACACTTTTCCCTGTTATCTGTCACTAAGTCTTATGTATGTTATGTTAGTATAACTAACTTTTGTAGGATTTCACAGGTAGTTTTTAACTGTTTTAGACAGACTGTTTTTTTCTTTTTGTTCCATGGTTTTTAAAACTTGCATGGGAGGATTTTATTTTAAGATCCACAAATCACATATTGTGGGAGTGCAGAGTTAGAGGTACTTCAAACCACTGAAATAAAGAAAGGAAGCTAATATTTTTATACTTTTTGCACATTTTTGTACATAGATAGATAACATAAAATGTGCATAAAAATGCAAATAATAAAAATACAGTGTAAAATAATGACTTAGCTCTGTTGTTTTTTTTATTTATGTGACTGGATTAGAAGGTGAAATCTAATTTTCTGCTTCTAAATTGAGACAAAACTGAGGTCATTGTAGTCTGTGCAAAAACTCAGATACGTACTTTATACAGCATTAACTTGGTCTTTAGTTTGGGAGTGCAATCATGTTTTGGGTTCTGCATTGATCAAACACGCCTCTACGCCTGTAGAATATAAAAGAAAAAAGAAACAGCATCCTGCTCGTCATTGTGTTACACAACTAAACCTCTGACCACACTGTTCATCGCTTTTCTCTGCAGTCAAACTCAGATTTAACCTCCAACAGGTGTTTCTACGCCTAGTATTTAGATTTAGTTTTAAATGACTGGCACAATGATCAGAAATATCCGCCATTCCAATTGTGCATTCAGTTACTCTATGTAGATCCCATCTGTTCATTAAGACAGAGGTTAATTGTGTATGGAGGTTAAATCCGAGCTGTCTGAATAAAACAGAAACGAAGGACCAAATCAAGAAAGACATAAAGCAATACATAGAGGAAAATTCCACAGAAGAAATGAACCCAACAGTGTTTTGGGATGCATTCAAAGCTGTACTCAGAGAGAACTGCCATAACTTCAAAACAACACCAAATGAGGAAGGCCCTGTACCTAAGCTGGGTGGAGGAATTGAAAAACACGGAAATATTATACCGAACTACTCAGATTGTTCAGCTCCAAGACAAAATCAAAACACTAAAAAAGGAAATTGACAATATATTGACTGAAGAAGTGGAAAAAACAAAACATCTGACAAACAAACAAACAAACAAAAAACAAGATTATTATGACAAAGGCCCAAAGGCAGCTAGACTGTTAGCACGGCGTCTTAGACAGCAGCAAGCTGCTAATACAATTCACAAGATTAGGGACCCATCTACAGTAAAAATATCTTACAGTATAGCCAGGAAGCAATAGAAGAAACATTTAGGAAATATTATGAAAACTTGTGCAAACAACTATGTTCCTCAAATAAAGAAAATTGGGTCACATGAACAAGGACCATGCATTATTGTCTCTGTCTCCCTTTTTTCTTGGTCGTGTCTTCCCTTATGGTTGTGTACTTCCTTGTGTGTTACAGTTCCAGAATATCTACACTAGACCTGTTTTTCTTGTATTCTGGGAAATCTCACCATTAAAGCTGTTTTTAAGTTTTACTTTGTGCTTTTGGAGTCCTGCCTTTGGGTTCTAAACCTGCCTGCCACACAGCCGAACCTGACATTAGCACGTTTGGTTTTGCCTTCTTTTTCTGTCGCTCAGTTGGAAGAATTATACAAGAAAAACTGGGAAGATTAGAAACGGACAGGAGGGAGGAGTGAGTAGTTACATGAAATCATGTGACCACAGAACATCAGTCCCTCCTCTGGTGCAGTATAAAACCTCTAAACTTTTACTTCTCTTTGTTCTTTTTGCTGCACGGAGCTTCCTGAAACAATTGAGGTAAGTTCACTTCAAATGATGGAATCAGTCAGAAATGATGAAATTACAAAATTATCTTGAAATTACGCTGCAGCTCTTAAAGTTTAGTTGCTATGTTTTTCATCAGATTTCATGAGTAATCTTTACAGACATCCTTGTAAAGAACTGGAAACTTGTATATCAGTAAATCCAGTTGGGAAGACATATTAGAAATATGTGCTTGAGTGTTCATTTGTTATGCGAAGCAAGGATTAAATGTGATGATTGTGATATTTAACAACGAATATTCTTTCTGACCAACAGTTCACAGAAAACAGAAAAACCTTGTTGCCACTGCACAATGAGACATTTGCTGCTATCTGGGAGATACCTGATGAGGGGTAAAACAATCTAAAGTACACATTTTAAACTATCAGAAACAAAAATATTTAATAAGATAAAATAGAATAATTATATATCCTTAATAGACTCTGTGTAAGTGAAGGTAGAAGCATACTACTACTATTTACTAGTACTGTCAGCGTTAATCTCATTAAAATGATGTTAACGCCATAACCACATTAACCACATTAACGTGGCAAATCTCCGTCAACGCGTTAGGTCATTAACGTGTTAGCGCTGTCCAGCCCCACGCACCGGGCGAACCGCGACATTAATTATTAATAGAACTAAGTCATGTGTAATCTTTGACTATTTTCAAAGAAATGTGAACCATGTGAACCTGTCAAATTGTTTTTATGACTCTGAAAATGGCTGTAATTCCAAACAGTTAATGAAAAAAAAAGTAAAGCTCCTTAAATTAAAACTAAAACTGTGCACTTCAGTCCCATCTTGATCCTTTGTACCCAACTGGGTATTTAAACCAGAGAAAAAACTACAAAAGGGGTCTCGTTGTCCAAAAGTCCTGAGTGATTCACAGATTTGTTTTGAATTTTATTGGTGCTACCATGCTGAGTTTTGGAGTCAGAGCCACAAATTGTGTTATGTGGATGAAAAAGGAAAGCCCCAATGTAGGGATGCACTGATACCACTTTTTCGAAAACGAGTACGAGTACTTGCATTTCAGCACTCGCCGATACCGATTACTTAATAAAAACATGATTTAAATTTACAGGTAACAGCTTTAGTCCTATAATTTAGCAAAACAAAACAAAAAAAACCAAGGGACTGGTTTGGAATTAAGAACATTTATTTAAAATGAAAAGCATGTTGTATGCAACATATTACATAATTAATAATTATGGAAAAAAATTTAAACAGTGTCAGTGCAACTCAAGTATTGTTTTCCGTTTATTGTAAACTCTGCCGCTTTGAACAACACAAGGGGCATTAATAAACATCTTTGCCATTTAGTGCACAATATTTGAATAAACTAACAACATCCACCAACATAGAACTGTGGCAGTCAGTGTAACTGAGGTAGGTATTAACATCAAGTCTAAGATGACTCACTTAATGGAGAGAAAAAGTGAGTGGCAGGTTTTTTTTTTTTTTAAAGAAAAGTAGCTTGTCTGCATTATCAGCAGTCAGACTGTTTCTGTTTTCATCTATAATGTGTGACACTGAGCTAAAAAGCCTTTCACTTTCCACACTGCTACATGGGGCTGAGAGGTATTTACTCGTCTGTTTCTCTGTTTAGAAGTCTCACAAGCACACTCACAGCTGGGATGACATCAGAGGCTAGTGCGTCGTAGCTGCTCACTTTTTTAGTTAGTTCCTCAAAGGGGGCGAGGATGGCAACAGTCGTCTCCATAAGAGCCCATTAGTGAGCGGTGAGATAGTCAGGGAGTTCATGCTCGGACACAAACACCCCCAGTACTCGATTTTGATCAATGAGGGACTGGAGCGTCTGTACGTCCTGCTGCAGTCTCTTTATTGGCTGGTTGAGCTGTCCCTGAATGTCCTCGAGGCGGGAGTAGGCTAAGGCGGAATGTTTAAAATGCCCAACTATTTTCCGTCCCACTGCTATAGCATCAGCTATGCTCCTCTGTGCTAATAAGCATGGTTAAATACGCGTGGGTAAACTCTTTGCACTCGTTGCCGTGCTGGGATTTTAGGTGCTTGATTAAATTATTTGTGTTAAATGCGTTACCTTTTGAGCCTCCTCTGGACAATTTCGCTGAGCACAATTTGCAGTCCGACTTTGTTTTTGCATCTTCGTTCACTTTGAAATAGTTCCACACGGCTGACTTGTCTCGCTTGCCCTTCTCTCAGGTCTGAGCTGCAGCCGGGGCCTGGGGGCGTGCACTCGGCGCCTGTGATTAACCCCTTACATGCCGCTCAAACATAGACAGGTCTCAGACCGTGGTATCGGTCCCCGGTATCGGGGGACTTGAAACGAGTACGAGTACTTTAGAAAATGTGGTATCGAGGCCGATACCCGATACCGGTATCGGTGCATCCCTACCCCAATGTATCGACTTATACAAGCAAGCTTTATTACAGGCTCACACATTATGTCGCTGTTGTGCACAAATACACAAATTGGCTAACTGGGGGTAAATAATGCACTAATAAAAAATTTACTCACCTAAACTTCCAGGTTGATCTGTGTCTGTGTTGAGCCTCCACATCCCTGACTGAATAATTCAGTGTACAAATAATAAAAAAGAACACTTCAGTCAGATTTGATAAATAGGAAATATTCATAGAAATCAAAATTCTTTTTCAAAAAGGCTGTAAATATCCATTTCAATTTCATTTCAATGAAAAGTTGAATATGGAGGCTGACTCTCTTTTGGAGGTCAAGTTTTAAAGAATGAGCAAGGTGAGGATGAGGTGAAATGCATGGTGATAATCAGGGACCTAACAACTGTCAGTTATTCCTTTTTTCTTTCTGCAGCAAACTTGAGGCAGGTAGGAACAGTGACCCATTCCAGAGGGATGTTCAACAGGATGTTTAACACTGCATACAGCCGCCCCCTCCAGTGTTTCAGAAGTACAGGAACCCTGTCTGTGCCAGCAACTTTGTTGGGTTTGACGTGGCTGAGGGGCCGTTTCATTGCATGGGTCCCTGTCACCAGTGCAGATGATGGAGAGAAAAAGGAGTCATCTTTGTTGAGCATCATCAGTTCATGGTAGATAAAAATATTTCGGGAAAAAATGTGAAAATAACGCAAAATACATTTTTTTTGCGATTTCAAAAGCTAAAATCACAAATGATTCTGCTCACAGGCTGTTGTAGGGATCCTGCATGCATGAAATCATTATTTAATAATAACATGTAAACTGGAATTTCAAGGCTAATTTTAAGTGACTGAAACTGTAAAATAGAGGAGATGGAGCTGAAGAGTTCAAAATCTTCATTGTGAGTGAGCAGGATGGACAGGACGTGAAATGTTTAGTTAAGATCAGGTAAAGCAGTTTGGATATGTGCAGAGGAGGGAAAGTGGAAAGAAGACGTAAACTATGAAGCTGCCAGGCAGGAGGAAAAGAGGAAGAACTCAGAGAATATTCATGGATTTACTGGAGGAGGACATGCAGAGGGTTGACTTGATAAGGGAGGATGCTCAGATGATCTAGTGTGGAGAACCTTAGATGAAGCAGCCAAAAGAGGAAGAGGAAAGTAATTGCAAATGTGAACTAACCATTTTTAAAACATTTTTCAGGTTTGGTAGCTTTGACAACTCACAAATCACCCTCGAAATGGATCAGGTCCATCCAGGACCTCCTGCTGTCTATCAGCTGAGATCAAAGAACGTGAAGTCTGGAACTTTTACAAGAATTACTGTTGGTGAAAAAAATCCAAACAAGCCAAATAAAACCATCTTATTTGTGGGTGAAACAGGAACAGGAAAATCTACTCTGATCAACGCTTTTTTCAACTACAGCATGGGAGTGAAGTGGGAGGAAAACGCCTGGCTTCAGATTGTAGAGGAGGAGGAGAAAAGTCAGACAGAAAGTCAGACATCACATGTGATCGTGTATGAGATCTTTGATTTTAAACATAACACTTTGCCCTATTCTCTGACCATCATTGATACGCCTGGATTTGGAGACACCAGAGGGAAAGAAAATGATAACATGATCAGTCAACAATTATTGGACTTGTTCACGTCAGATGATGGAGTTAATGAAGTTCATGCAGTAGGTCTGGTGATGAAGGCAAGTGAGAATCGTCTGACTGACCGACTGAAGAACGTTTTAAGTTCAGTGATGTCTTTGTTTGGAAAAGACCTAGAGAAAAACATTGTAGCTCTGATCACACACTCAGATGGAACAACACATAAAAATGCGCTCAAAGCTCTTGAAGCTGCAAACATTAAATGTGCCAAAAATGAGAAGAAGCCTGCTTACTTCCTGTTTAATAACTGCCAACATGAACAAAGAACAGAGGAACAAGAAGAAAACTTGAAAGCTGCTCATGAATTTTCAAAGAAAGGAATGAGAGGTTTCATAGCATTTCTGGGAAAAACTGCTCCTCAGAAACTAGAGAAAACTAAGGAAGTTCTGGATGAACGCAAAAAACTTAAAATCTGCATCCAAAATGTGATAGAGAAAATTCAGGCGATTGGAATGAAACAGACAGAAGAAAGACAGATTTTGGAAGGTCTGGAGAAAAATCAGTCCATTATTGAAATTGATGAAACCTACAAAGTTAAAGAACCTATCAATGGTGGGCAATGGGGATTTGTGTTTTATGATGGAGCTACATCCTGTCAGTTATGTGAGGAAACATGTCATTATCCATGCACAACGACCTGGTCTCCTGAAATGTGTGACGTCATGACAAATGGCCGCTGCATTTCTTGTATCAACAAATGTCCTGCATCTGCTCATGTGAAAGAAAGGTGGAGATATGTGACAAAGACAAGGAGAGTAAAGAAGACTTTGGAAGAAATAGATAAGAAATATCAAGACACACGTGAGAAGAACTTGGATCTTCTGGAAAAAAATAAAAATAAAATTAACCAACTGAAAGTAGAGAAGTCACAGTTTCTGGATAAGTCCTATCAACATGTTGTCAGACTGGAGGAGATCGCTCTGAAAGCTGATTCAGAGTCCGATATTAATGACTTGGACTTCCTGATTGGGGAGATGAACGAGATAGGAGACACAGAGAAAGTTCAGAAACTGAAGGAGATGAGAAGCAGGATGAAGCAGAAGCAGGACGAAGGAACCAGAAATTCTCTGCATTAGGTGAACATCATTCATAAGCTCCCAACTCCTACATCAAATCATTTTACATGTTAAAATATCTACAAACAAATGTAATGTATGAAGAATTCTTAAAATGTAATTACCTAACAATAAATAAATAACACATCCATCTTCTTCTGCTTATCTGGTATTACCCCCGATTCTTTTGTCCCCGTGATAGAACAAAGAAAACCCGACTCATAGTGGTCAAACATTTATAATTGTTTATTTAAATGAGGGAGTGTAGCTGCCTCCACTTACATTCACTTCATATGGGACAGATGTGAGGCGTGACACAGAACACCTGTCAGTGGTGTAATGGTGTCAGAGCAGGTTTTAATGTTCCGATAAAAGGAAAATGTCACAAACTCCTCAGGGACAATTCTCATGTTTTCATGATTATACTCCTTCATCTGTGCATGTGTATAACTCATCTTATGGGGTTTAAAGAGGACACTGAGATGAACGGTAAGTGTAGAATTTAACGAGCGGCTGGAATATGTTGAAAGTATTTCACTGTTTTGTCTTTTTTTTCTAAAAACTTAAGCACTGATCAGTCATTTGTATGATCTGTGGGGCTCAGGCTTTAAATGTGGTAATGTGCAGGCCTGCTCCTGCTGCCTCTCTCTTACTAGGTTAGTAAATATCAGCAGTTATATATATTTGCAGTAAAGTAACACAGAGATTCATATATCAATGTATATGAATATATTACTGATGGGACATGAGGCCTGCTGAAGGCAGTCAACCTGGGCTCAGACTCAAGGTCACATGAAAGGTGTCAGGTGCAAACTAAAGCTCTTCTGCTGCCACCTACTGGCTCTTAGTCTTTTGTGACTTTTTCCACCGTGCATACACTCATTGGCCAAATTTTTAGGCACACCTCACTAGGTGTGCTAGGCCAGGTGAATCTCAGAGAACATAAAAAATAATCCATACATATCCTCTTCACCCTGTGGGGTAGGTACAGATAAGGAGCAGGTATGCATGAAACATCACTAAATGCAATAAATCATGGATCTGGAGTTCTGCTGTGTGCGAACTATTATTTCCTCTTCTTTGTTAAAAAGAATCTTAGAAATAAACAGCAGTTTTTTTGTGACATTCTGCTCTAAAAATATAGGGTGAAATGTACAAATTGATCAGATTCCTCCATCATTTAAACTCTTACTTACTCTCACTCTTCTGACATTTTCTTATTTCAACCGATAGCTGCACACTAGTTTTATTTTCTGTGCCTGTCTTCAGTCATTGGAACAGTTCAGTGGCACTCGATGGTGGCAGAAGACAGTTTTAGCCAGTGCTTGTTGCTTTTTTTGTCTGTGGATGTTATAGCAATGCAGCTATTTAAACAATTTATTTTGAACTGAGCAGTTATTGATTCTTTTTAATTAAAGCAACTGGAAAGACCTTTTTTTGTGTAGTTTAGATACAATTTCAGATTCATTTACAGACAGAGTTGGGTTAAAATAAAGGTGATCTATAGTCATTTCTACAATAATAAAAATTATGCAGCTACAAGAGCACAAAATAGTAATAATTAATTACGAAAAGCTTGAGCATTTCTTACCTCTGTGAAAAATTCGTGCTTTAAAAACATTGAAGCTCAAATCCTGATAGGACCATCATACACACTAAGGAGAGTTTAAAAAAAAAATGACAGACACCATGAACCCTGCAGAGGAAACAGGATTCACGACAAAGAGGATAAAAATCAATCAAACTAAAGACGCATCCACTGATGCACTTATTTTTATAATTTAGCAATATACGTACAATATATTTTACAAAGTTTAGCTTGTGATGCTAAATATTTTGAATTCTACTTCATGGTGCATGACTTAGCATAAAATAAAATAAACATGATCACGGAGGTGTTGTTTTAATAACATATTATAATAAATACAACATCAGTTCAATCATGTAATGTTGATTTATGTACTATTTGTTTGTATTCAGGTGACAATAGAAAGACTAATAAAACAAGTATGAACACATATCCTACGGGGTTTTCAGATTTTCCATAAAAACACTTGATGTTTGGGTGCTCTAGTTTCAACATTTTTTATCCAGTATTTCCACAACCCCCCTTTTCTTCTGTTCAAGCAATCTCAGCTCTTCCTCTCTATCTTTGTCCTCTAGACTCCTCAGCCTGAGCTGACCTACTTCTTTCCAATATAATGTGTCTGCACTCCATATAAACATTGGAATTTGTGATGGGAAAAAATATATAGATTTAATAAGAAAATCATATATTGGACAACAAGTAGAATATATTTAAAGTAGTGACTGCAAAGTAAACTAAAGTGAAGCAACTAGTGAGGTGTGGAGCTTGCCATGTGTGGCTTGGCATCACACACATATTTAATATATATACATGTAAGATAAAAAATAAGACGCAGGAACCTTATAGCTTGGCTGTCTGAATCAGTTTGAAGTACAATGAGACTCATTAAGGAGGCTGAGATTAAATAATTATTGTTGGAGCCAAAATAGTAGAAAACAAAACTGTGAGAAAACGCATCAGAGGCATATCTAATTACTAATTACACAACTAGAGCGCCCTCTAGTTGATGATGGCTTGATATGACACTGGCTTTAAATCACATAATAAAAATAAATGGAAATTTGACAGATTAAAAAATCTGTTCTTTTAAAGGATACAAAGTGGAATATCTGAGCAAACGATAGTGTATGCGGTAATCTGGAGGAAAACACAATATTAAATCCAAAATATCTTTTTGGATTTAATATCATTTTACTTGGATTTTACTTTTACTTTTTAAACTGACTTAATGTGAGTTACAGTGTGAGCAATGTTAACAGTGGGAGAATTTTGCTGAAGAACACTCAGTACAGTCACAGATTGCTGTCTGTATGAGTCTCGTTACTTTTTTTTTTTTTTTTTTTGTCTCGTTTGTGAGGATTTCTCCAAAACATTATTGACAGTCGTTTGTCAGATGTGTGTCACAAGTTAATCTAGTAGTAGGCTATGACACTTTGCCACAGGTGCCAGCAGAGGACTCAATTTGAGACTGCTCCAGCTGCTATGTGATAGCAGATCTGCTAGTAAACTGCACGCTTTAGTTGTGAAGAGGAAACTCTAAAATTAGAGTAATAAAACATACATAATAAAATAAATAATAATAAAACATACAAGGGGAACGATAAAGAAGACAAGATTCTCCCGATCATTTACTCGTTGTCCTGTGAACAGCATGGTATTAATTGTTTGCTTGTGTCCAGACAAAACGCAGATTTTGGCAAATGTGAGCCTGAGGAGAAATACAATTGCTGATCGGGTTTGTGAGATGGCCACTGATTTAAGAACACAGTTGTGTGAAAGAAGCAAAGACTTTATTGCATACTCTCTTGCTGTGGATAAAAGTATAGACATGATGGACATTGCACAGCTGGCCATCTTCATCCGTGGAGTGTAAATATTGGAAATTGCACGGGACAACGACAGTAAAAGACATTTTTGAAAACGTATTTCAAAGTGTAACCGACATGAAACTGCCCTGGGACAACAGATGGAGCGCTGGTGTTATGCAGGATGTAGGATCTAGTAAAGATGCAGGAGAACTGTACCGGTGAGTTAACAGCATATCACTGCATCATACACCAGGTAGCGCTGTGTGGTAAAGTCCTAAAAGACCGTACATTTTATCTGAGCTAAAAGTTTAAATCGCCGTCAATTTCAGTCCTTTATGTGGGAAATAGATTCAGAGATTGCCGACATTTCGTATCATACAGAGGTCCGTTGGCTGAGTTGGGATAAAAATTCTCAGTAGAGTTTTTGAGCTCAGCAAGGAAATCTGTCAGTTCATGGACATGACATGTATGATGCGGTGAAGGCATTTCAAGTGAAGCTGTCACAAATGCACCAGTGCAACCTGCCTCACTTTCCCTGTTGCCAAGTAATGTTGAACAAAGTCGGTGCACTTTGCTCCGTCTACATGCTGCTCCAACCTTGTGTTTGCTTTCTTTTTTTTTTTCTGGGGTTTTGGCAGCATGTTCATATTTCTAACTTGCATAATTTTGACAGGATATATTTTTATGGAGAGCAAAATATTTAAAGTTAAAGTTTATTTTTTTAAGTTTATTTAATCTGGAATAATATTCCTGTCTGTTTTTATTCATTTTTATGTTTAAAAAACATTGTTTTAGTGTGTTCAATAAATGTTTATCTTGTTTGGCCCACGACCTAAAGTGTGCCTTGAGTTTTGGCCCCCTGTGCAATTGAGTTTGACACCCCTGTTCTACACTGATCTCACCTTTATGGCCCATGTGTCACTGAAACCTTATTGGTATAACACAGAGGCCATCAGTCTTTGAGGACATGTGGGAGGAGTAACATCACAAGAATTATCTTAAGTCCTGCTGGAAAAGTTAATAAAATTGTGAGCACAATATAAACCCCAACATCTCTATATAAATTGTAGACAGTTTGTGCGATTTTTACCATCAGGTACACTGTAAAATCTAATTAGTTCCCAGAACTCAAAAAAATTATGGAAACTCGTTGCCTCAAAAAAATTGAGTAAAGCTTAGCTAAAAATGACTAAGTTAAGACAACTTATTTACTTTGAGTACTCTATACAAGCTCATTTGTTCCCAGAACTCAAAAAAATTGGATCAAGTTTACGTAAGATGACCAAGTTAGGGCAACTTACTCATTTTGAGTACACTGTACAGCCTTGTTAGTTCCCAGAACTCAAAAAAATTATGGAAACTCGTTGCCTCAAAAAAACTAAGTAAAGCTTACTTAAGATGACTGTTAGGACAACTTATACATTGCAAGTCTGCAGTATTAAGAATAACTTGATATTTCTGACTGTACAATACTATCTGTTTACCTACTGACAAACATTTCAAGTTTAACTAAATGAAAAAACAGTTTGTGTAACCTGAATGTGATTAAAAATAATTAACAACACTTTTTGTAATGATGTTAAAAATCAGCCCAACTTTTATTTTCAAACACAACAAAGTATAACAGCCAACATACTGGACACTGTTCTACTGAACAACAAACAATTATATTGCCATCACTGTTATAATCTTACAATGAAACAAAGTCTCAGATGTAATTATTCTGAAAATAAGTTTAGGTCTACCACAGTTTGTTTTGTACTTACATTACTTATATAATCAAAATAAAATATTTGTTGTTCTGTCACAAGTGCAGTCTCTAATTTAAACAACACATTTGTTTTCCATTCCAACACAGCAGCTGGAATGTTGTATTATTTTAAGGATGCTTGTTTCCAGTCCAGGCATTACTGCCTGAATGACTGTCATGGATCGAGGTGATCCAAATGTAGGTGCAGAAGAAAGTCTTTAACTTCCCTTAAGTACAGTGGCAGTGGATGTGGGTTGGAGATGCAATGAGCTTGAACCTGCAGGCGACCATCTTCACTGACCACACCATCTGTGACGGAGGACTCATCTCTCCTGTTGTCCTGCAAGCAAACAATCATATTTTTTGGAACATGAACTTAATTGCTTTCTTAAAACATTTTTTTCTGCATTCGGTATAGAACAGACTCCAATTTAGACAATCTCAGGCTCCCTCCCCACCGGAGAGGTGACATTCAATGTCCCAACTGTCAGTCTGGATAGCCCTGACCACCACCCAACACACAATAATGTCATGAAAGCATCATTTTAAAAAGGGCTATGCAAACATGGCCAATAACTTTCATTCTAATGATCTGCAAAATGATTTGGGCACAAAACAAATTTTGCTGTTAGAAAACTTGCAGACTTCACTATATACAGTGTAGACCCTCTAAACTAAGTTTGGGGGATGTGATCTTTCAAGAAATGCAGACCAAACTGTTGTTGTTTGTTTACTTACACAGCATGTCTTGTAGGATTAACTGGAGTCACAGCAACAGCATAGTGCAGTCATATCTCAAGTCTAATAACAGAAGACAGGAAAAGATCAGTAAAGAAACAACTTCCCCAAACCAAAGCACAAATAAAACAATAAGTAAAACAGGCTGATCTAAAGTATGATTAAAGTTCAGCCTGATTAATATAAATGTCACTGACAGTTGCTAATATATTGGAAAATCAAAACACTTACTGATGTCTTTCTGTCCAACAACAGGAGTGCTGGTCCCGAGCCTCAAAGACAGTAAGAAGCCAGCAGAGGGAGAAAAAACAGAACATTTTTCAGAAACTGATTTGATCCTTAATGGCTGTGCAATCATTGTAACATAGAGTTTGCTTATGTTGTTAAATAAAGGCTAGATTTGACATTAATAGACGCAACAGATGTTCTAAAGCTGCTACAAAGCATGAAAAAGAAAATAGACGTCTCCGAAAACGTCGGAGCATTTTTGCAAATATGTGATGTCTTGATAAATCGAGCAGATATTTGAAATTTACACAGCTACATTCTCGCCTGAAAATATCTTAAAAGTTTATTTTGTGACCCAGAAAAAGTAATAAGTTTTTCAGCGGCGCTCCTCCGCCATTGCCGCGCTTACAAGTACGCACAGGCTCCGACAACCGTGGCCGACAAATGCGATCCTCCTTTTCCCCAGACTACCCTTTCTGGGTCACAAAATAACCTTTTAAGATATTTTCAGGCGACAATGTAGCTGTGTAATGCTCAAATATCTACTTAATTTATCAAAATATCACATATTTGCAAAAGTGCTTCCACGTTTTCGGAGAGCTCTGTTATCCACCCCCCACATCCCACACCTACCCCACCCCTAACGGCTGCACCTCCCGAAGAATTTTGTCTGGGCTCTTATCTCACTTATTTATTTCAAACAATCAACAGAAAATTTCACCACATAGTTTTATGTAAGGTTTTTAAGGCTGTGGTGTTAATTTTTAAGTAACGTGAGCCCAGCGCAGCAGCAACGCTAGGCTAACACTAACTAGCTAGCAAGATTTTAAACCTGGTGCTAAACTAAGAGAAGCCACAAAATCAGTTTGAATAAGAGTAAACATTTACTCACCAAGTCAGTGTATCAGGTAAAGATCCACAGCAATGACAACAATAATATCTTGAGCTGACGCTTCTCCAGGTTTGCTCAACATATTCCATAAAAAATGCACCGTGAACATGCGGACTGATCCGCGAGGGAGGAGGACGGTAGTCACGTGGCATTTTCAAAACACATCTTTCATCCTTCCGCACTGAGAAGCAAAACTTCCAGCTTACTTAGTTTTTCTAACTTAAGACAACTTAAATAAATGGAGTTTATCAGCGTTTTTGCATAAAAAGTACTGGTAACTTATTTAAATTGAGTTCTAATAACAAATTGATAAAAATTGAGTTCAGCCTATTTAATATTTTTAATTAAACACAATATTACATTTTACAGTGTAGTAGAAGTTGTTTTTATCTGACACAGGTCAGGTTTTACCTGTAGCAGAAACCATGTGCAGGAGTGTTGGATTACAGGAGACGGACTCTGTGTGCTGAACTTGTCCAGTAAACACTAAAACAAGTAAATGTCCTCCACTTTGAGTTGTGAGTTTTTAAATGCTTGATACCGAGCCAAATGCTTCAAAGTGTTCCTGATGATGTGATAAAGAAGTGGCGTTCCCCCTCCAACCACAAACAGGAAGCTCATGAAGCGAGCAGTGTCAGCGTTTGTACGACACTCACGAGGAGACCTCTGAGCAGGATGGCTGCAGTCACACAGCTCTGCTTCTCCCTGGTGTTCACTCTCATCATAAGCATTTATGCAAAAGAAGTTATCGTCATAAGAGAGGAAGGAGACTCTTTGGAATTTGGTTTTCCAGGTGAGGACGACTTCTGCATAACATTCAAACTTGTAGGTGTAGATACTCTTGTCATGTGGAACATCTCTGATCCCTGGAACAAAAACGTCTCGGTACATGAAGATCTGACAGGAAGACTCTCAGTTCTTAAGATATTTCATGATTCTCCTTCATTTGCTCTCATAAACCTGACCCACTCAGACTCTGGACTGTACCAAGATGTGTGCTGGACTCAGGGTAAGGTGACATATGTGGGAAACATGAGCCTGACTGTGTGTAGGACAGTCAGTAGGAAAACAACAGATATTATGACAGATGAAGTAAAAGTGGACGTACCATGTGAGGGAGCAGGTGAGAATCTGACGGTCCAGTGGATCAAATATGAGGAACCCGAGTCGAACATCTTCCAGGACTCAAAAATTTTGTACGTGAACAGTTTAAAAGAAAGTTTCCTGGAGGTGAAAAACTCATCACTTCTCCATGTATTCAACACAACACAAACATTTTACATCTGCCTGGTGATGAGCCAACAGCAGTGTGTGAGCATTCAGTTTATAGATTTGACCAAAACAACAACAATAAAGTCCGTCTATCACTCAGAGGGAGAGACAGCTGTGCTGCAGTGTCCCTTCAGTCATGACCAGCCACCGGTTTGGGAGAAGCTGGTCCAACACTTCAAAGGATCAAAGGATGTCGGTCAAAACTACTCGCTGGTGATTCCATCTCTGATTTTAAATGATTCAGGTTGGTACAGCTGTGCAGATCAGACCATGAAACAAATGTACTGGCTTGTAGTCTGCCCCAGATTTGGTCCACCTGCAGTAGAGGTTTTCTCAGAGGGAGATGAAGTCACCGTCAGGTGCACTGCTCAGAGAAAAACTGGTATGTTTTCCAGTTGGTTCATGAAGTCGATCAACACAGAAGGCAAAATTGTGTACAGTGATAGGTTTGGTGATCAAAGTAGAATCACTCTCTCCAATCACAGCCTGGTAATCTCTAATGTCTCACTGAAAGATGCAGGAGAGTATTGGTGTGCTTATTTATACCATTTCCAGGAGTGTTTGTCAGCAGAAAAAACTGTTCTGATCTACAGAGAGCCCTTTGGGGTTTACTCCACTTTCTACAGAGTCAGGTGGATACTGTTAAGTGGTCTGCAGGTGATGCTTTGTGTAGTTGTGGTCTGTGTGAACCAGAAAACTAGGAAAGGAGAGCGTCTTCCAGCCGAGACACACACTTAATATGGCTATCACCATCATTATTATCACCATATATTATTATTCATAATAATAATAACAATTATATATATATATATATATATACACAAGATTATCTTTTTTTTTCATTCCTTGCATTTAATCCATATATTATTCACTTATCTCAGTGTTGTAAGTATAATTTTGAATATTCTTCTCTCTCTATTGGTCAGTGATCAGTAAGATGTATAACAATGTTATAAAGTAGTTTTAATTGTATCAGTTCTTCATTCTGATGTGAATCATTATCAGATCTTGTGGAAAATGTATTTTGTTATTGTGTTTAAGAGCAGATTCATCAAAACACCTTTTTTTCCTGCACTATATTGTTTCAATTGTTGTAAATAATAATTTATATTGTCATTTAAAATTGTTGTGATGCAGCACAGACTTCATAATATGGGCTTTACTGCTCTGATTATGTTTTTATAATCTCTATTTTTTTTTAAGAATTGTTTCTGAAATAAATATATCAAAATGTAAGTTTACAGGCTGTTTGTTGCTGCTCTTCTGTCAATGACTCCATGCTGATTTTAATTTTTAATAAACAAACAATCCACATATTTCAGTGCAGGATTTAGAGCAGAGTATATCAGCAAACTGAATTATGTTCAGATGCTACATTAAAGTGACACATCAATGAATAATAATTATGATTCAATAACAATGTGTCCTTTAAGAGTCTGCATATGGAGCAACTGTCACAGTTTTAGACCATAGAGCAGGTTTACTGACGTGAAGTTTAAAAGGTTTTTTAAACAGTGAACATCATCAGTAATATGAGCTGTGAGGTTTTAAACTGCTTTTTAAAAGAGTCCACAGAGTCAGCTAAACTTAATTGCCATGGATGACTGTTAGTCATCTCGAGCAAGAATTTTAAAATGAAATCTGAAGTGTAGAACATAAATAAAGAGAACCATTATTAATTATTATTATTATTATTATTACTATTATCATTATTATTATTATTATTATTATTATTAGTATGTGTTAATTCTCTGGTCTCAGCATTTAGTGCAGCTTGGAGGCGTGAAGGAGATGATTTATCAAAGCCACAGTAATCTACGCATGACGACACAAATCAATGAATAATTCCTTCCAGATTAACGAATAACATCATACAATTTAAAAATTGTGACGTAAAAAAAAGGAAGAAAACTAAATTTTACATGTGAACCATAGATAAAGAGTTTAGGAACACTGGACTTAAGCATTTAAACAAAGAGAATCAAACGGCTGCCTTTAGAATATAATTCAGGAGGAGTTATAATCATGGTCTCAATCTGGTGTGTAAAACAAAATTATTGACAGAAACATGATCACTGTTAGTACATCTCAGAAAGATCTCATTTCTCAGAAGAGTAATAGATTACATCTTCACAATATTTGATCAACTAGCTACTGTGGAAAGTTTTGAGTTTTTTTAGACACAGAAATAAAAAAAAAATGTTTGATTTAATGCTGATAAATGAATACTGAGAATTTAGAAGGAAATGTTTTCATCTCAGAACCTGATTAAAACTGTCACACTAATCTTTATGCTTTTTTTGAAACTCAGCAAACATGAAACTAAGTGCTGTTTTGATTGCTCTCATTTTTATGTGATGTGTAAAAAATTCAGAGCAAAGTGTTTTGTTCCTCAGTGGTTCGCTCTGTGGCCTCACAGTAACGTGTCTACTTCAGGAGCTCCAATTTCTCCAGCCAGCAAATACATTTCAGGCAGAGGGAATGCTTCATGCAACAACAATAACATCATCACACAGCCACGTCCATTTATACCAAATAAGGAAGCACTAAGATTTTATCGAATGATCAATCTAACCTGCTGAAATTATGAAAGCAGAACCAAACTGTCAGATTTTGAGCCACCATGTAATACCATCTGCAAAGCATCTGATTGGATGTGACATCATTATTCAGGATAACCTACTGACCTATTGCCAATCAAGTAAAAGCATACCTGCATAGATGAACTATCAGTCATGGATTGGCCTCCCTAAAACCCAGAGAACTGCTACAGCAACCAGATGTACGTGTCAGACACTGAGTGCCAGTGTACTGTATGTGTGTGTTTGTGTGTAGCTCCCCAAAATGGGCTACGTTTACCAATCAATCAGCAAGTTTAATTTCAGTTATTTAAATTTAATTAAAAAGGAAAACATGACTCATGATTAACATGCTGGTTTTACAACACATACATGCAGATTGTAAACTGGGTTGTTTACCAAAAAGCATATTGACTTTGATCAAGGTGTGCTGTCTACTTGTGTAAAAACAGTAAAAACACAATAAAAGGTCTTGTGATGTGTTGACAAATTTGTACCGATGCGAGAGAAAAAGTGAGCTAAACCAGTGAAATCAGCGTGTTTGCAGACAGAAAGATAACGAAGACATGCTGCTAGGAAATGAAAGACACAGACAAAAAAAAAAAAAAAAAAAAAATGTAGTGTGTGTGGTGTAACTGCCTCAGTACTCATGGACATAAATTCTGTCTGTATTCTTTTTACAGTCATTGCGAAACATCACTTTAACACTAGTACAATTTACAGTAAATATTAGTACCTACAAACTAATTTTAAAGATTCTGCTGTTGGAATTTAGTAATCTAATACAAACATACCTTATTATTATTATATATATAGCTGTAATAAACATTTCTCCTCGGAGGAAATTGTTTGAAATTAAAATGGTTGTAATGTTGAAGCTGTGAGCTAAAATAAATCCAGTCTACTGTGTGGGAAAGAATCAGATGCCGTTTGTTCATCAGCTCATTTCTGCAGAGAGAGGTCATGTCAGATAACATCAGTCCATCTCATCCTTCTACAGCTCATAATACATCAAGTTCTCCTGGAACATATGCTCTTATTGTGAAAATCTGCCTCATTAAAGGTTTTTCATTGAAATCATTCAAGACCCACTGTCATGGTCAGAGATTACTTTTTTCCAATTACTTTTTTCAAGTAATGAGTAAAGTAAGGGATTACTATTGCAAAAAAGGTAATTAGATTACTGTTATTTTCCCGAAAGCACCCTGCGTTACTGCCTTACTAAAACTGTGATTTTTTTTTGTGAGTGTCTCATGACAATGACGTAAGCGAGTTCGACGTTCGTGACAACAGCTGTGTGCAGAGCAACAATGGATAATATATCGAGTGCGAGATTTAGTATGAGCGTGCAGCATTTAAAGCGTGGAAGTACTGACCTTACTTTGAGTTTGATTCCGTAAAAAGTGACAAGACATTAGCATGCGCTGTGTGTGGGAAGAAAACTTCTTTTTACAGTGAAAAAAATCCTTAACTTCCGAGCAAGCACCGAGTACGCTACCAGGGAATGGGAAATTCACAGAGAAACTCGCGGATTCTTCCACTGACATGACGGCTGCGGCACACCTGCACCAGGGCAAACATCCGCCTGCCCCACTCCTGCTAAACAGGTGAAAATAGAGTAACAGGACCGCTGATTACTTTTTTCAAGTAATTTGACCAACACTGGTCATGGTCCAGTGGTTTGAGTTTCCTGTGTTTTTGTCATTTCTACTTGGTTATGTTATGGATTATTCTACAATACCTGTATTGTTCTTTTCAGTATTGTTTATTAGATTTCCCCTTGTGTCTTTGCCCTTTGTGTGTCTGTGTTTGGTGTGAGTTCTTGCACCGTGTTTCCCCTCATGTTTTATTCTGTTATGTTCATCTGTTTTCCAGCTCGTGCTCCCCCGTGTTCCCTCTCTCCTACCAGTGTCCGCCTTGTGTGTGTTATATTCTGTTTGCTCTTCGCTATGTCGTCTATGTAATTTATGCCAGCCGTGCTTCCAGGTGTGTCCTCTTCGCCCTGTATTCCTCTGTGTATATATGTCAGCGTCTCCCTCAGTCTCGTGTCGTGGTCTCCCTCATGCTGTGTGTCTCCCCATGTGTTTTCCAGTATAGTTTTGTATTGTTTTGCCATTCAGCAATAAAGCTGTGTTGCTTTGAGTTTGAGTCTGCATTTGGGTCCTTTTCTGCCGGCACACAGCCGCTACATGACACCCACAGTGGGCCCACAGACTGTGAAGCCTTTGATTTATTATTTATTGCTGCAGTCTATGGAACACTTATAGAACAATGAAGAAGAGACATGTTTATATATCTAAATGAATCTGTAAAATCAGATCCAAACAAATCAAGAAGAGCGGTTATTCACTTTAGTGAGACAGGCAGTCAAAGTTAACATTTAACCTGTGTTACTGTTTCCTGTATTTGGCTTTAAATCAATTTGATGTCTGATGATATGAAATAATGCCAAGGTACATCAGCTCTATGTTCACAGATGGAAAAATGAAGCATATCAAGAAAAGAACACTGTCACTACTGTGAAACATGGGGGAGGCTCGGTTAAGCTCTGGGGCTGCTTTGCTGCATCTGACACACGGTGTCTTGAATCTGTGCAGGGTAGTCGCAGGTCATAGGTCTTACAACAGGACATTGACCCAAAACACACAGCTAAAAACACCCAAGGATGGCTAAGAGAAAAACATTGGACTATTTTAAAGTGGCCGTCTATGAACCCTGACCTCAATCCTATTGAGCATCTTTGGAAGGAGCTGAAACATGCAGTCTGCAAAAGGCGCCCTTCAAACCAGAAACAACTGGAGCAGTTTGCTCATGACGAGTGGGCCAAAATACCTGCTGATCGGTACAGAAGTCTCATTGACAGTTACAGAATTTGTTCGATTGCAGTGATTGCTTCAAAAGGTTGTGCAACAAAATATTAAGTTGTGGGTACCATCATTTTTGTCCAGGCTTGTTTCATGTGTTTATTTTTTAAATAATTCAGTTGAAGCATGGTTGAAAAGCAATGTCTGACTTTCATTGGTTAAGATTTATAGAATTTTTTGAATTTTTGTTTATTATTACTTTTTCATCATAACTCTGGTTTTACGTGGCCCATCGACACAATTCAAAAACTGGTATGTAGTTTGAAGTCCGCACTTTCGAACCAAGTTGAAATGGAGCCTCAGACTCGCTGCATCTTGTAGCTGTGTCATCTTAAATTGGTCATGTGATTTTGACGCGCCGGCGCGTCCGGCGACCCCAAAGGGTTAATTGTGATAACGCCGTTATTGTTGACAGCCCTTGTTGGGTCTCCGCTTGCAGGCCCCGCTGGTTCAGAGACTTATCACCCATGAACAAAGCAAGACAAACAGCGATCCATTTTAACGTGCAAGGGAAGCCGATGAGGCTGCAATTCTGCACCCGACCTCAGACGACTCCGACTCCCAGTGTCCCCTTTCCGCTGTTTATTCAGTGACAAACAATCACCACCCATTGTAAAACCCATATGGTCATAAAAGGTTAAAACACTGTGTGGGTGTGCATGTACGAGCACTAGTGTGTGTGTATGCACGTGTGTATGTGCACTCGAGTATCCGTGTGCGTGGATGCGTGTGTCCGTGTTCCTGGTTACAACCATTTTAACAACATCCCTGGTCATAAAAAGGGTCATCTCCCCCCCTGTATATGGCTTAATGGTCCACCATATGCAAGCATAGGTGTGGCAATAAATGGCAATAAGCAAAGATCCCTACTAAATAAGAAAAGAGAACCTTCACACAGGACAGCGGTTCCCAAACTTTTTTTGCTAGGCCCCCTTTGTTTTACAAGAAAAATGTTCACGCCCCCCCACCCTGGCGCGTGCACGCGCGCAAGCACACGCACATCCTCCAACCACACACCCATATTTTGCTCCATTCCGGTTTATTTCACACCTCAAACATTTATTAAACAATTAAGCAAATACAAGTAATCTGCAATAAATTACAGGTAGCAATGAAATAAACTACTAACTCTTTTACGCTACGTCCACACCTAGACGGGTATTTTTGAAAGCGCAGCTGCTTCGTCCACACGTAAACGGCGTTTCGAATCACCGAATATGGAGATTTTTTTAAAACTCCTTTTTTGCATTTACGTGTGGACGAGGAATACAGAGTGCTCCCGACTTAGGGAAAACCAATTCTGCAGGGGAGACCTACCTTGGCACTTGTGCAGGTGAAACCAAAGGGCAGACATGCTTCACCATATTTTCTAGTCTTTGGCTTAGAATGAAGTTGGTTTGGAAACATATTCAGCCATGCTTCATCTCCTGCTTTCCGTTTCTGTGGGTGCACCATGCAAGCAGTGTCCAAGCGTTTTTTGGGGGTTTTTTTTCCCTTTTCATCCCGCGCCCCCCCCTGCCATGGCTCTGCGCCCCCCTAGAGGGCGGGCCCCACACTTTGGGAAGGTCTGACATAGGATGTGCCTGCAGTTAAACACTATAGCCTCCCCCACCATTCAGCAGGCCGGGGAGGAGAATAGAACCAAAAGTATGTCTTTGATCATACAGTTTGAAACAAGGTTTACAAATTTAAGTACAATAATAACATTTAACAATTCACTCTAACAGCCCTAGTTTGGTGGTTTTTATTTAGTTTGAGTTTGTGAGCTGGTTAATAGGTGCTGCTCCAGCCAGTCAGAGAATGTCCCGCCATCCGTCCTACCCCTCTCCTCCCTGTGCAGCAAGCAGCAGGCGCAACTCACAAATGGGCAACACAAAACCGATCGGTGCCCATGCAATCCCCAAAATGCGCTGGCATGATGTCAGGGCAGGATGGATGTGAGCAACTTTTTTTATGCTGATGCCATGATGCCACCCTGGGCAACCGCCCATGTCGCCCATATCAAAAACTGCTACTGGAGACACACAGAAACATTCGTTATCTCTGAGTGTGTGACAGAAATGATGACAGTTTAGTGGAATGCAGTTCAACTGTGACTCAGTTCTTCAGAAAGTACCCGAAGGTGCTTCAGGTGTTTCACATTTCAACATATCCCAGACCTTGGACAGGACTTAACATGTCTGTATTTGGCCTTTGGGAGAAAACGTTGGCTCCAGAGAAAGTTCACAAAGAACATAGAAACTCCACACTGAAAGGCCCGGTAGATTTAAAGGCTTGCAGTAGTTTGACTTCACTTGAAATCATCTTAAATTACCAGAAAAACATCTGGACTTCTTTAAATTGGAAGTCCAGACGCCTTTTCTTTCTAAGCTCCTTAGAATATACTGAGTACATCCAAATTACAATGTTAATTAGCAGTAATTATTTGAAACATTATACACTTCTTATTACACTTTAGAAAGTGTCTTTTTCTTGGACATTATCCCACTTTTCCACCATCACACAGGTGAATTTCAGTTCCCATTCATGCACATCATGGAAACTGACACATTCAGAAACTATTTTCCAAATGAGTCTTTTTGCATGTCAGTTTTTCAGTGGTACATACATTTAACTGCCATCCCCAGGAATACACACCCTGTTCATTACAGAAAATAAGGCAAACATGAATACTTTACTAAAGAAACACAAACAAAAGAGGTGCAGGTTCCCACTGTTATTTCAAAGGACTTGCTTGTTGGATTGTGTGGATGTATTGTCGCTCTTTTACAAGCTTCTGTTCTTACTGAAAGTGCTGTTCAAAAAATAATTTATTCTGTTGAGGAAGTTGTCAGTGACATTCAGAGTCAAGGAAGAGAAGTAGTACTCCAAACATTTTCCCCTCATAATAAGGAATCAGAGATTTACAAAAGAGTTGAGCACATTTTAAACCAATTAGATAACTGCTTTTGAAATTAACACTAAGAAAAAAAGACGGAAATATTATGATGAAAAATGTGAAATAGTTAAGCTCAAAGAATTTGTACTTGGTGTAAGATTGGATACACATAGACTTAGAACTACAGGTGTTTATAGTGAAATACCTGTCAGAGATAAATACATGTATGTGCCCATTTCAGTTACAATAAATTGACTTTCAAGTATAAAGAAATTAGAGAATACTTCTTGCATGAAAAAGAAAGATAAACTGGGTTATACAATGACATTAACGATGGATTACATTTCCAGAACCATTCTCTGTTTTCACAACAGAAATATGCTTTACAGATTTTACTGTATTATGATGGTTTTGAAACTGCTAACATATTAGGTTCCAAAAAAGGGATCCAGGAACTGGACTGTATTTATTTAACTTATTAATTAAAATATAACTTTTATGTTGTTAAAATAAGATATTTGTGAGAGTTAATATATAAACTTTTAACACCTAGTTAGTGTTAATTAGTGTTAAACTATCAACTCCATACAGATTTGGTATTTAACACTAAATCTGTCATGGGACCTGGGTCTGGGTGACCCAGGGCCCGCAAGACGTTATGCACATGTGTGTTTAGGGTGCTGCTGTTCCCTGTTTCCACGTTTTGGTCTCTAGGAGGGTGTGTGTGGGTATGTCTGCCAAGAGCCTGGCCACACCTGCAGAGGAAAATTACACACACCTGCAGCTGATCTGGCTCACCGGAGGAGCTACATAGGGGTCTAGCTAAGAGCTCCTCGGTGCGGGATTTTTGCATGAGACTCCATGCTAGTGTTGTTAGTACCAAGTCCAGTGAGTGCAGGGCCATAGTAGCTGAGTGTCCTTACAACTGCTTCTATTATTTCCTGCAGGAAGAGCATGGAAAGCCAGAGCAGCGAGCATGGAGAGTGCAGACACACGGGAGCGGAGAGCACAAGAAACGGACTTATCAGGGAGGAAGACATGAAACGGGAGTCAGGGAAATGCACGGGGATTATTTGTGTGAATATTCACTGCACTGTAAATAAACGCACTGTTTACTGCACAGAGTCCAGCATTTGGGTCCTCCTTTCCCAACATCCCCAAGGTCTGCCCCGCAGCCAGTGACAAAATCAGAGTTAATGTAACTCTCCAAAAACAGTTAAATTAACACTTTGGGGGCGACCGTGGTTCAGGGGGTTGGGAAGCTCATCTTATAACCGGAAGGTTACTGCTTTGGGTGTCTTGAAAAGCTCTATATAAATGCAATCCATTATTATTTTTACCTCCTGGTGGAGACCCATACAGACAGTTTAATAGTGTTGAAAGCAAATCTGGGGCTAGTTCACCCGAAACACACACACATATATATATACATATATTAGGGGTGCAACGATACACAAAATTCACGGTTCAGTTCGGTTCGATACTTTGGTGTCACGGTCCGATATTTTTTCGATACAAAAAAATGTTCATGCTTTTTTAAGTTGTCATTTATTAAAATTATAAATAGATATTTTAACTCAAAAGTACAGTTTTTAAATTTAATGTTGCTGAAACAACAAAGTAATAAAAAATAAATCTATCTGATCGAGAAATCCCTCATCTTTGGAAAAGAGAGTTTATTACAGAGAAATGGCTCTTTCCAAAATAAAAGCTATACTATAGCCTTCTTCTCGGGTATATTCTCAGCAGCATATTAAACATATCAGGTCCCCATAAGGAGAATCATGTGCTAACGGCTGTCTAAATGACTCGGGTAAAGTTTGTAGCATGCGTGCTTGTTGTTTTTGACTGCTTCCACTTGTCTTTGCACTAGGACGATGTCGGAGTAAATGTCCATTCATATTCATTGTGTTCCCACTAGTGCTGTCAGCGTTAATCTGAAATGACGTTAATGCCACAACACGGCAAATCTCCCTTAACGAGCTACCGCGGATTGACCCGTGCGTGGGGCTAGACGGCGTCAACACGTTAACAAGCTAACTGCTAACGCAGTAGTTCCCACCCATGTAATTGAGCTTTGCGTGGCACATCCGATATACTGTTTTACTTTTGTCCATGAGGCGCTTACCTTCAGGGTCATGCTTCACATGAAGACCAAAATAGTTCCAAAGGCCAGATCTGAATGCGGGCGGGGGAGGTTCAATTTGTCATGTTGCACAAGCTTAGCTTCTGTCTTGCTAGCTTGCGCTGTGCTCAGTGGATCTGCACTCGACAGTGCAGCCTAGGCGGAGTAGACGAACGCAGATCCACTGAGCTCTCAACACAGACAGCATCGTCAGAAGAAAAGTTGATAAAGTAAATTAAAAATGTTGTATTGTTCGATACACATGCGTACCGAACCGAAAGCGCTGTATCGAACGGTTCAATATTGATACAAGTATCGTTGCACCCCTAATACATACATATACATATATACATATACATACATACATATACATATATATATATATATACACACACACACACACACACATATATATACATATATATATATACACACACACATACATATATATATATACACACACATATATATGTATATATATACATATATATGTATGAATTTTATTCTAATGAATAAACGATAAGTTTTTAAACTTAAATTGCTATTCTAGAAATTTCCCATTTATGTGTTTTTTTTTTATTGAAAACAATTTAAAAAACGCATTATCCTGCTGAAAGAGGTCATCAGAGAGTAGTGTTTCTATGACACAGACATGTTTCTATGAAAGGGTGGACATGGTCTGCAACAGTTCTTAGGTAGGTGGTAACATCCACATGGTGGGAAGGATCCAAGTTTTACCATAAAAACATTGCCCAAAGTGTCAAATCCCCCCCGCCAGCTCGCCTTCTTCCTGTAGGACATCTTGGTGCCACATGTTCCCCAGTTAAGCAACCTCATCCACTCCACTGAACATTTCTGAAAAGAAAGAGAGATAAATGTAATATATTTCATGAACAGAAAGTAATGGTTAAAAGCTTGTGTTTGTTTTTAGCCCCAACTGTTAAATCACATCTGATGATCTTCATTAAATTTATCTGTTAGCAGGTCAGTAGATCAGGACAGTGGAGATCAGTCTGGAACTGCTTTAGGCAGTCGGTAAACAGGTAACTCTACCATCATTAAATTTCACTTCCAGAGTTATTAGGAGTGAAAAAATGAACTTTATTTACAGTAATATTCTTGAATAATTTTCTGCTCACCTGTTGTTTACAGCATAGTGTGATACTGATGATATGGGAAATATGGGAAAGTACAGTTTTGACAGTTTTCCAGTTGTTACTTGTTTTAAACTGGAAAGGATTTGTTACCTAATGTCGTGATGTGTTAGACAATGTGATGTATTGGTGATTTTGTCATGGAATGACAAAATTGGGTGTATTTTTAATGTTTACAAAATTAACCAGGAAATAAGTTTGCTATTGTTACTCAAAATGGATGAAGACCCTCCTCCTCCACCTTCAATGCAAGGGAATGCAATGAGTCCACAGGTTATACAGGCAACTGATTTCCTTACAGGAAGAAACAAGTTCATAACTTAAAAAATAAAATATTTTATTACACAATGACTTTAAAACAACATGTTAAAGGCCTTTATTGTGGTCAAACAAGCGCTAATAGATGTTGTACAGGATCAATGTCTTTGGGATGTAAGTGTCTGCTTTACATGGCTGTAAGAATTATCTGTACATTTTTAATGGTAATAAAACGAAAAATATTTTTTTTAACATAGCCACAATGTAACTGCACATAGGTTCTCATTAGATCTCATAGGAAGAAAGATGTTTTCACTGCTTCTGTGATAGAGTTTAGAGTACCTATTATAACTTAAGGACAGTGATCAGCATTGAATTTCCTATTTTCTAAACTGCAGTGGCTCTAACAACAATGCATTTATTTGTTTGTCTGATGTTTCATGACATCACTTCTGCCACACATTGTTTCTGATTGATCTCATTGATTTAGCCATGAAGTCGAGCTCAGTTTTAACGGTTGAACCTGAATCTACATCTATGGCTGTGGCCGTCATTTCTGTGGCACCAAACTTGATTTGTAGTTTGATTTCACGATTCATGCCGCGTGCTGTGTCAGGTGACTCAAGAATAATAGAACCAATTTTCTCTACTCCCCACTCATCTACATATATTAGACCTTGGATTTTTCTCTCTGTGCGATAAAATGCAAATATAACCGCTGTCTGATCTCTTTCTACTGGAGTGAAGCTGTGCTCACTGGTTTTATCCCAGCCCACTTCCTCATTTTCCTTCACCAGCACACAGAAAATACCATCACACCACTCGCCCTCTTTGTTTGTGTATCTCTTGTCTGCTCTATGCTTGGATGCATCAAACCTATTAGACAAAGAAACCCCGTAAGTAAAGGCACTTATTCGAGATGCCACCAATGCTGGGTTTCTTCCAAACATCACAGCTCCCTTCATGATTGCTTCTTGAGGATGAGAAGGACACAGAACTTTACACTGACCACCAAACTGATTGGTAATGTGCTGACGCAGAATCAGGCTTTGAGCGTAGCCCCCCAATAACAGAATGTATTTAATGGTGAAATCTTTCTTCAGGATTTCTCTGAGACTCTTGGTGATGCCATTCAGACTCTCAGCAAAGAAAGATCGTACTTTCTGTTTTGAGATTTTGATGGATCCTTGATTCCAGGAAACACCTCTCACTGATTCAAAAAACTTTTCCATTTTCTGCCTCTCTTTTGCCATTTCACCCAAGTTATATGGGCAGCTGATCTCCACATCATCATCATTCTCTTTTAAAACTGATATTTCATACATCATCTTCTGCAGCTCTCCTGGATGCTCTTTTTCATATGCATCCCACAAACTATCACTGAAGATTTCTCGGAGGAACTCTTTGAATTTTTTATCCACAGTTTGTCCCCCAAAATCATTTCCTGAGGCCTTGTGCAGCTCCTTCAAGGCTCCTCCCTCCAGCACCTCATGAACTGTGATGTCAATGGTTCCACCTGCAACACATAGAAAGTAATTAAACATAATTAAAAGTGACAAGTGATAGCATCTTTACAAATCATTCTCTCCTCTAATTCTCTGCACTCCTGTAAACTTTGGCATACGACATCATTGTGTGAGTAGAATGTAAAAGTAAGAAAAACTGCAATATGAAAACATGGAGTACCTCCACAGTCCACCACAATGTATTGTGTTCCTAAAGCCAGTTTCAGTGTGACTCCACTGTTATTTTCTGTTTCAAAACCATCAGCTGGCAGCTTCTTACACCAGACTGATGCTGCTTCTGGTTCCAGTGCAATGACCAGTCTGTCTTCCTTTCCTGGGGTCACAATTCCTGCCTATAAATCAAAGGTAAATCAGTCCTTTTCGCTTTAAAACAGCTGTCTGTTTATTGTCTTTGTTACCTGTGTCGCAGCTTCTCTCATGAATTGTTTTGCTGAAGGATCCCAGATGGCAGGTACAGTCACCACCCAGGTGAAGTCAGAGGCTATGAACTGCTTCCCACCAGCATTTTCAGAGATGAACTTCAGAGCGTCATCCTTCAGGTATCTCAGAGCTTCTGTGAACACCTTCAGTGCCTTCATTGACCTTCCATTTGCAGCTTCAATTGTCACATCACTATTAAGTTTCTATAATGGCAGACTGGATATTAGTTATTAGGTTTGTAACTTCTTACATATATATTTATATGGGGGGGGGGGATGAAATGATACTTAGTTTAAAATTAATGTGCTTATGTTTATGTTCTAATAAGGTAGATCAGTAAAATGCAAGAGCTAAATGTATTTAATTATTAACACCTATAAAACATTCAACACAAAGCAGAAAGTGTTAAACCATAGTATAAGAATATTGATCTCATCAGATAGTTACACTTACTTTGCCATAGAGGGACATCTTGAAGCATTCAAAGAAGAATTTCTCTCTGGCTTCATCACCGCGTGTTCTAAAATAAGCTGACTGGGCTTCATAACCAAAGCTGAGAAATTTTTCATGCTCATCAAAAAGGATGCAGGTCGGAGTCTTTGGGGTCCTCAGTGAAACCTGTTGACCCCAATATTTTAAACGAGGTTCAGTTTCTGCTTCTCTTTTTGTCAGACTGAAAGCATATCCACTGTACGCAGTGCCAAAGTCTATCGCTATGATGTATGAGTTATCCATTGTGGAAACAGTGCTGAAGAGCAGCAGTTACAGAGTATTTATGAGCAAACCAGGGGGCGGACCTCACTGAACTCCACCCCCTGGTTTGTTGAGTTCAGTGTAACAGTCGTACTTGTGTCAGACTGGAAAAAAGATTTCCAATAAACAAGACAAGACACATCATGATGAGTACTCAAAAGAACAGCAGGTAAATACATTATATTAACCTGTATCATTGCATAAACTGTCAGATTTAAAGGTTACACTAGTTAAAACTATTTAAACATGAAAAAGACGGATGTAATTTGGTTTTGTTTATCAGTTTTCCTTAGTTTGAAATTATATGATAGAGTATGTAGTGCACAGCTAAGGTTTAGTATTTTTCCTCTCTGGACAGTTACCATCTCTCTAAATATCTGTGATATCAGTGTTTCCCCTTTACCTTCAAATTAGAGACTGGAATCAATCAGCAGCTCCACAGGAGCTGAGGTAAGGATTCACTCTTTTTTAATATGATTTGTTGTTTCTGATCAGACATTTTTAAAAATGCTTCATTTACCTGGTTTCCACAGCTGGACACAGGATAGACTGCATGAATTATACTCTATTTATTTTGCTATATGATCATCTCATCATAAGATTTTAAATTTTAAAAAGCTCAGTAAACAGTACTCTGAAATTATTACTTCTACGTTTCTATGTGAAATTAGTATTTTGGGGGTATGGATATATTGATATTTCTTTATAATTTTGGAATACAATTCCCTAATACAACAGATATTAAATTAAATAGCAGAACTGGCCATGTCGCATACCAGTCAACACTGAAATGTAATCACATACTTAAAATGTTTTGATAGTTTATTTTCACTAAAGTGTTTTGTAAAGCATCACTCATTACTTCTGGTGTGTTTAGACTTATACTTACTGAATTTTCACAAAAAAATAGAACTTGGGTTGTGATGTAACAAAAAATAACTGCCTGTGCAGATTGAAGGTCTGCAAATAAATCTTGCTTGAATCAGGTTGTGGTGACAGATTGGTTGAACTGAGTGGAGTGAAAGGACTGTGTACACTGTGCTTTGCAGATGATTTGGTAAGATGGGTAGCCTTATACATGCATGCAGAACATAGAGATACGTGTGTTAGAATTATTTATAATAAATTTTGAGGGTCACCCAGCTTACTGGAGTTTCCAGGAGAAACAGCAAAGGGGAAGATTTCTACAAGATACTGTTAACATATGTGAAAAAAAAATAGCGTGACTGTTGGCAGGCAAGATTTCGTTTTACCACATAGGCCTTTCTCAGTTCTCAAGTGCGCAAGTCCATACTGACACGGGAGTCCGGACTTGTTAACAAAACGAATATGGACCTAAAAGTTTATTTTGTGACCCACAAAGAGTAATATTTAAAAGTTTTTAGCTGAGTTTTGGAAGAAAAGCATTCTGGGATGTTTAGCTGTACCAAGTACAGACAAGTCACCACCGATGCATGCTCGATAAAACGGGCGGAGCGAGAACGCATCCGAGAATTTTTCGCGTTCTCGCTTGATGCCTACTTTGAATTGGAACAGTTCAAACTGACATAACCGACTGATGACGTATCACAGGTCCACGAGACCGCATGTAAGTACGCATATTGATACAGGCCCCCAATTTTCTATGCTGCAGGTTTCCTCAGGTTGCCTGTCCCCATAGCTATGTAACATCCTGTTCTCAATAGGTTCCAAAAAGACTCTTACAGTTGTGTGGAAAAGACAGCTTTCACTGAACTCTATGCAGTCTCGTGAAAAACTGAGTGAGTGGAACTCAGGTGCTGGTCATCAAAAGCACTTCAATAATTCTTGAATTACACAGGTCTGCAAGAAATGTTTTGTTTCAGCTGCATGGAATAATTTTTAGGAAATTTTATGTTTTTTTAGGGAACTGAATACAAAAATGATTTCCATTCCCCGTCATCAGTTCATCATCCAACAGTTGTTTTGTTTTTGTTTTTTTGCAAAACATGAGGAAGTTTACATTAAAAAAGCACACGAAAAAAATCTATATTTTAATCAATATTTTATTACAATCAGCTATGCATCATTTTTTGAGATTCCTTAACTTTGACTCTGAACAAAATAAACCTGTTGGGACATGAACATGTTTTATATGTATGCTTTTGGGCGTGGCTGGGCTTGCTGGAGTGTCTTAAAGTAATATCCAGGTGCATAACCAAGGGCTGGGGTATCATTACATATGGAGAGATAATCTCAATATTCTAGAGAACACTATAATCTTCCTAGAAGTGTGCGTTAAGCAAATTCATCACAAGGTTGTGCAACAAATCCAGGAATTCTACAGGCCTCGGTCAGCAGGCTAAAGGTTAATGTTAATGATATCACAATTACAAATTGACTGGACAAGCATGGCTGTTTGGAAGGGTCACAAGAAAAATCTTCTTCTATCTAAAATAACATAACTAAATGGCTTAGGTTTGCAAAGCTAGATGTGAACAAAGCACTAGACTTCTGGCTGATACAGTCACACAGGAAATCATCACTGCAGGTTACTGCTGCTAAAGGATGTTCTACAAGCTGCTGAATCAGGTGGTGGACTTGTACACATAACTGTAGATACATATTTAGTTCCAATCATCAAGCTGGCTGAATATATTGTTAATTGTGAATAACCTCTCAATGATGTATTTAAACAGTTTGGCTGAGATGGAAAGAAAACTTCATGAGGCAAAGTAAATATTTTTTTCTCATCTTTCATCAGTGCTTCAAGTTTCTCATTTTTTCTTTTTATTTCATCCCTTTTAATCTGTTCACCGATAGTATGAGACTTGTTTTGCATGCTGTTTTCTCTCACAGTATGGTGGTGAAAGATCAAGAGGAGGAACTAAATCCAGTCAAAGAGAGGTACTGTTGGCATAATCTGGTGAAACACTGAAGTCTGCTGTCTAACCTCACATAATTACACTTAGACTGTTAAAGTATTATTTAAATTTTTTTCAAAAAAATGTTGCATTCTTTTGGAGAGTGTTGCTTATTAACATGGTTTTATTAATATGGTAGAAGTAATAATAAAGTAGAAGTTTCTTCAAGATGGCACCAGTGTATATGGCAGGCCTCTCTGTCCTCATTTTTTTTCCTCGTCACTGCTTTAGACTCCTTTTCTCGACTTTTGCATAGTACTACTCATTGTTTTGATATTATGTTCATCTGGTGGCAATGCACTAATTACCTACGACCGACAAACACTTTTGGACATTAGTTTTTATCAATCTCATGACTTGGACTCACGATGGACCTTGGGAGGCGCCACTCTGATGCGCTCAGTCTCCTCCACCAGCATATTCCGCCTGCCTTTACCCACCCTACACAAGAAACGCTACAGGAAGTGTTTTAAACGAAGTGGCATTCGTGTCCGCCTTAAGGCTTATTTTCAAGCACAGGCCATGGCTAATGCATATGCTACCATGGACATTCTACCTACCTCTTCCAGCTCCCGGCACCGGTTTTCTGTTTGATCACTCAGCTGTTGGTGGATTTGCTTCATCAGGAAGCAAGTCTACCCCGCCCTACCAGAGGCATGCCTTCCTATTCGGACCTGGATATCATCTTCTAGAGGTGATGTTTGCCACAACAATTTAAGCCATCTGCGCCGCGCTACAAGCAGAGACACAGCCCCTATGATGCGGATGGCTCTACTGAATGTAAGGTCACTGGTGAACAAAACTTTTATCTTAAATGACTTCTTCCTCTCTTCGGGGCTTGACATCTTGTTCCTGACAGAGACATGGATTCGCTCTGGTGACTCGTTCTCCTTTTCGGGGCTTCTTTTCCTGACTGTGCCCCCTGAGGCGGCAGCTTAGCCTCAATTTTTAAAAATATAAATAAAGCTCAGCAGCTGCCTTCTCCTACCTACTCTAGCTTTGAAGTTCAATTGCTGGAACTGGTAAATTCTTCTAAAACCTTGTGTGTTGTGGTTTACGCCGAAGTATGATAATTTTTTTATTCATGATCTTACTGATCTGTTAGGAACTGTTTTTGTTAAATATGACTGTGTTTTTATTACTGGTGATTTTAACATTCATGTTTGCTGTAAGGATGACCTTTTAGCCACAGACTATCTTAAACTTACTGACTCTTTTAACCTTGTCCAGTGGGTTAATGGGCCAACCCACTTCAAAGGCCATACTCTCGATTTGTTTTTTCATATGACTTGGATTTTTGTATTAAGCATATTGATAATGTTGCGATCTCTGATCACATCCCAGCTATCTTTGATGTTGATCTGTGTAAGATTGAACTGTATCCTGAGAATCCCCGACGCCCTATGCGTATAATTAATTCTGAATCAGTGACTAATTTTTCAGTGGCTTTCCTCAACTCTGCCTCTACTACTATCTTTGACTGTTCCAAACCTCATATGGTTGACGGCATCACTAATTCCTTGCTATCCACGTGTTCTTCTATTACTGTACTGTAGCACCGATTAAAATGAAATCCTCTAGAACTCATTCACAACGTTGGTTTAACGACTCTACACGTGCCCTATGGCGTGTATGCCGCCGAGCTGAGAGGAAATGGCAGAAAGATAATCTCCAGGTATGCTTTGATATTTTGCGTTCTAGCCGCCTGGAGTTTCAAGTTGCTGCTAAACGTGCCAAAGCGGCCTATCTTGTGTTTCAACCTTTCATCAGTTTGAGCCAGTGTCACTGTGTACCTTGCAAATTGTCGCGCAACTGAAAAATACTAGTTCTGCACATGATACTCTCCCGCCTCGCATTGTGAAGGATGGCTTTGATGTAATTGGGCCCAGTTTCTTATTTTTAATGAATTCATCATTGTCTTCTGGCTATGTTCCCTCTGTTTTTAAAGATGCTGTAGTGAAACCTGTTCTTAAAAAGAGGTGTCTTGACCATAGTGACCTCGTTAATTATAGGCCGATCTCCAAACTTCCGTTCCTCTCCAAAATCTTAGAGAAGATAGTTCTCTCCCAACTCCAGCCTTACCTGGATGCACATGACATCTGTGATAAATTTCAGTCTTGTTTCAAACCACACCAGAGCACCGAAACAGCTTTGCTGAGAGTCCTTAACCCTTTAAAACCGGTCGGAGCGGGCACGCTCTGTTTTGCGTAACTATTTTTAAATCCCGGTAGCTCTGCAACCACGTAAGCTAGCGCAATAATTTTTTTTGCATATGAAACCGGAGGAGTTGTACTTACATCTTATGCCATCAGCTTGTCCTAGGTCACAGTTTCCTTCCACATATAGCTTTGCAAAAACTGCATAAAAAGCGCTTGCAGCAACAAAAACATAATATTCCAGAAACACGCTTTGCCGATCCGACCGGCTGTTCATAACACTTCCTAGGTTGGAATAGACGTCAGCGTGAACTTTCACATGTCCGCCATAACCTGCCCAAAACCGGAAGTGACGTCATTTTCGCGGAAATGTAGTCTTTTTACCATCAAGGACTTGTGAGCCTGTACTGGAGTTTTTAAAAGTTATTTTTGACTTTATGACTTTCTGTGTCATTTCTGGGATGCTTTGGACTTATATTGCACTGTTGGAAATAGTTTATTTTGATGCATATGCTGCTTTTTTGCAAATATGCACTATAATTTTTATTTTCGTTTTTCCTGCAGTATATAAAAATTGGTGTATCTCAAAAATAAAACTATGAAGACACTCAAAATAAATTTCCTGTGGTGGGAAACTAGTTTGTGCAACTTTTTTGTATTTACAGTTTTGAGGGATAAGCCTCTTAAATTTCTTTAACTAGAAATATATGTTAAAAAAACAAAAACGATTTTCAATTTTTTTGTAGTTTATTGCACTTTTTTGCAATTTATGTAATTACTATGCACTTAATGCATACATATTATTAAAATTTGGGCTATAACGGTTATATTGATGTATAGCAACTTGAAATGCTCCCAAAAATGGCACTACAACATGTAAAAATATAATATAAGCTCTGGCGGACTTGGTTCTATGGTAGGTCTTAAAGGGTTAATGATCTTCTTGTAATTACTAATTCAGGGCATTCTGCTGTATTAGTCTTATTGGATTTGTCCTCAGCCTTTGATGTGGTCGATCATAATATTTTATTAACGAGGTTAGAACACACTGTGGGCATTCGGGGTGAAGCCCTTAACTGGTTCAATTCGTACCTCTTGAACAGCTCTTTCTCTGTTACCTTGTGTACGTATTCTTCCTCAACTGCATCCTTATGCTGTGGTGTGCCCCAAGGCGTTGTGCTTGGCCCAATGTTATTCTCATTATACATGCTCCCTCTACGCTTAATCTTTGAAAAATATAGCATTTCTTATTACTGCTATGCTGACGATATATAAATATATTTTCAATGCACTGCTTCCCAGAGTGTATGAGAGAAGTCAGAGAATGGCTTACGGGCAACTCTTTTATCCTGAATGAAAAAGAAATTGTCGTGTTTGGCAACTATTCCCCCCGGGATCGATTAGCTGATACCCTTGGTTCCTTTGCCACTTCTCTCTCTGACACGGTTAGTGACCTAGGTTTCCTGCTGTATAGCTCTTTTTTTTCCAGCTCTTTTAAATTTAACAAACATGTGTCCTCAGTAATCAAATCTAGCTTTTACCAATTGTGCCTTATTTCTAAGGCTAAGCACTATGTCCTTCATAAAGATCTCGAAAAGCTTATTCTATGTACAGGCTATGTACAGGATATAAATATGAAAACTATACAAAAATATGAAATAAAAAAGCGATACAGAAATATGAAATCTACAGCTATACTGAAATATGAACTATGCAAGTTATAAAGTTGTAGAATTAAAATTATCATATTGTACAGAATGATTGTTTATGCAGAATTATACAGTAGTGCGGTTAAGATGAGTGAAATATGTAAATCTGGTTCTTTTATTCTTTTACTGAATAGAGAGAACACAACTCAGTTGTCAAAGTATTTATAATTATTCATTCAATCATCTTCCGGAAGAGAGAGACTTGCACAGCCCAAAGCCAGTTGCAGATCTGTAGCATTAGAAGCCAAAAATGTGTATCATATAGGTGTTATAGGTGAACAAAGCACAAGACTTGCTGGCTGATAAAATCACACAGGAAACCATCACTGTGGGTCACTGCTGCTAAAGGATGTTCTACAAGCTGCTGAATCAGGCGGTGGACTTGTACATAAAACAGTAGCTACAGATTTATTTGTAATCAAGGGGCTGACTGAATATATTGTGTATTGTGAATAACCTCTCTATGATGTTTTTAAACAGTTTGGCTGAGATGGAAAGAAAACTTCATGAGGCAAAGTAAATATTTTTTCTCATCTTTCATAAATGTGTCAAGTTTCTCATTTCTTCTTTTCATTTCATCCTTTTTTTAATCTGTTCACTGATAGTATGAGACCTTTATTTTACATGCTGTATATTTGTCTCACAGGATGGTGGTGAAAGATCAAGAGGAGAAACTAAATTCAGTCAAAGAGAGGTACTGTTAGCATAATCTGGTGAAATGTGAAAATTTTGCACAGTGGTATGATTGATCACTAACTTTGCAGTATTGTTTAATAACGGTGATACAAAAACAAACAAAATGGATGGTTTGTTAAGAAAGACAAATGTAGAATTTAAACTGTTAGTATTGGTTTCTATATGTTTGGTATTATGTTTAAAAATTATCGATCTGATATTGTACATGAAATCTGTGTTTAATGATGAATTGGTGATCTGATGTGTTTTAACAGATTAATCTGTTTACGTTTTTAAATAGTTTGGGTGAGATGGAAGCATTTTACAGAGTGAGCCTGAAAAAAACAGGGTAATTATATTTCTGCAATATTTATGAATACCCATGAAACAGTATTTACAGCGGCTTGCAAAAGTATGTGGCCCCCTTGAACTTTTCCACATTTTCTCAAATTACAGCCACAAACATGAATCAATTTTATTGGAATTCCACGTGAAAGACCAATACAAAGTGGTGTACACGTGAGAAGTGGAACGAAAGTCATACATGATTCCAAACATTTTTTACAAATAAATAACTGAAAAGTGGGGTGTGCGTAATTATTCAGCCCCCTTTGGTCAATACTTTGTAGAACCACCTTACAGCTGCCAGTCTTTTAGGGTATGTCTCTACCAGCTTTGCACATCTAGAGACTGAAATCTTTGCAAAACAGCTCCAGCTCAGTCAGATTAGATGGACAGCGTTTGTGAACAGCAGTTTTCAGATCTTGCCACAGATTCTCGATTGGATTTAGATCTGGACTTTGACTGGGCCATTCTAACACATGGATAAGTTTTGTTTTAAACCATTCCATTGTTGCCCTGGCTTTATGTTTAGGGTCGTTGTCCTGCTGGAAGGTGAACCTCCGCCCCAGTCTCAAGTCTTTTGCAGACTCCAAGAGGTTTTCTTCCAAGTTTGCCCTGTATTTGGCTCCATCCATCTTCCCATCAACTCTGACCAGCTTCCCTGTCCCTGCTGAAGAGAAGCACCCCCAGAGCATGATGCTGCCACCACCATATTTGACAGTGGGGATGGTGTGTTCAGAGTGATGTGCAGTGTTAGTTTTCCACCACACATAGCGTTTTGCATTTTGGCCAAAAAGTTCCATTTTGGTCTCATCTGACCAGAGCACCTTCTTCCACATGTTTGCTGTGTCCCCCACATGGCTTGTGGCAAACTGCAAACGGGACTTCTTATGGTTTTCTGTTAACAATGGCTTTCTTCTTGCCACTCTTCCATAAAGGCCAACTTTGTGCAGTGCACGACTAATAGTTGTCCTATAGACAGATTCCCCCACCTGAGCTGTAGATCTCTGCAGCTCGTCCAGAGTCACCATGGGCCTCTTGACTGCATTTCTGATCAGCGCTCTCCTTGTTCGGCCTGTGAGTTTAGGTGGACGGCCTTGTCTTGGTAGGTTTACAGTTGTGCCATACTCCTTCCATTTCTGAATGATTGCTTGAACAGTGCTCCGTGGGATGTTCAAGGCTTGGGAAATCTTTTTGTAGCCTAAGCCTGCTTTAAATTTCTCAATAACTTTATCCCTGACCTGACTGGTGTGTTCTTTGGACTTCATGGTGTTGTTGCTCCCAATATTCTCTTAGACAACCTCTGAGGCCGTCACAGAGCAGCTGTATTTGTACTGACATTAGATTATACACAGGTGCACTCTATTTAGTCATTAGCACTCATCAGGCAATGTCTATGGGCAAATGACTGCACTCAGACCAAAGGGGGCTGAATAATTACGCACACCCCACTTTGCAGTTATTTATTTGTAAAAAATGTTTGGAATCATGTATGACTTTCGTTCCACTTCTCACGTGTACACCACTTTGTATTGGTCTTTCACGTGGAATTCCAATAAAATTGATTCATGTTTGTGGCTGTAATGTGACAAAATGTGGGAAAGTTCAAGGGAGCCGAATACTTTTGCAAGCCACTGTATATAGACCGTTTCTCAACATACACGTCCATTATTATGTAGAGCAGGGGTCTCAAACTCAAATGAGCCGCGGGCCAGTTCTGGCACCATCATCTCATTGGAGGGCCACTTTAGTGTCCAAGTAGTACAAAAAAACCCCACGAAAACACACACTAATATTTCCTAAAATGTAGTGGGGTTTTTTGTTTTATTTAATTCCAAATATTGTGTAACAAGACAAAATTACAAACATGAACGCAATTTTTTTTCTCACTCTTAACTACCTGAAGCCTTTCAGTTTTAGTTTCATTTGTCATATGCAAGTTAGCACAGGTCAGCATTGCAATGTAATGTATTTGCGGAGCAGAAGACAGTCAATCAGCAGTATAGTACAGTAGTTTCCTTGAACTACCAAATAAACAGCTCTTTCTGGACAGACACGTGACAGCACTTTTGCTACAATTTTGTTTGTATTTAACAAAAACTAAATGCAGGCATAAGCGTACACATTAGTTTTCGACTGCAAGTGAAAATTGTTTTCTCAACATGTTTGCTCTCTCTTGTTACCTCGGCCAGGTCCACGACTCCGAACCGTGGTAAGGAGACCTCTGGCTAATACTTTGGGTTCCGTGTCGGGCTTGTAGCCAGGAACTAGCTTTACTGTCTGGGTCAGCTTTGCTAGCGATAGACTGAAAGAGGCATTGAAAGGCTGCTCCACCAGAACTTTATTGTTTCGGAGGAAAACACGAACACAGTGTACAGTCGAGTCTTAATACCTTACTTACAACTGGGCTCTTCAGGCACTCTTTTTGGCTGCAGTGGTTATTTTTATATTTACATGCTTCCATCTCCCGTTTCTGCTCGGTAGCACCTCATATTTTTCAACTTTACTTTTTCTCCCTCCCTCACGCTCACACACACACACAGCGGGAGGGGCGGTCCCACACGTTCTCCCTGCAGCAAGGACTACACCGCCCATGAGGCTACAGTCTTAAAGGGCCATGCCTGTAACACTCTGCCGTCGTATTAAATCATTTTCCGTATAATAATTTAAAAAAATATTTCTTCACATTCATATGTAGAGGTAGAGGTGACGTGGGCCGCAAATGGCCTGTGGTCTGCAAGTTTAAGACCCCTGATTTAGATTATTCTGTTCCTAGTATTAGGTCATTTTAAACTTGAATTTTTATCCATAAAATTTGTTGAATGAATTGTTGAATTTTTTCCAAAAAGGCACAAGTCATTTTTACACACTGCTACTTTACTAAGACATCGGCTTCAAAAAATAAAATAAAAAGGGGGATGATAATTGAAATTGGAACTGTACAGGAATAACTTTTTTTCTTTTTTTCTTTTTTGTTGTAACAGTTTAGCTGAGATGGAAAAGTTTTACAAAGACAAACTCCAACAAGAAAGGTAAACACATATCAGTACAAAAAGACATAAAAATGTTTCGAGTCCATCCAGGCTGTGGTGACACCAAACTTGTATTATTTTATTTATTATTTTATTAATAGAAGCATGTGTTTCCTAAATCACAGTGACCTTGGCAATATTTGGGACAGATATACATTTTTCCCTTTTTCTACCTTGTATTAGAGAATACAGAATTAAACAACTTACATACAATAAAAGGGCAGACTGCAAACTTTCTCGATGTATTATCTGTGTCCATTTTGCAGAAAATACAGAAGTATTTATACCTTAACCTCCTAGGACCTGGTGTCCACATATGTGGACATCACATTTTTGAGTTATTTAGACCAAAAATACTCAATTTTGCCCTACAAGGGCCTGATATCCACTTACGAGGACATTATACTGCTACTGTTCTATCAAAATTTTAGACGAATACCCTCATTTGTGGCTCTTATTTTTCTTAAAAACAAAAATAAGGTAAAAAAAAATCTGGTAATTTACATTCATCGGGCCCCAATATGCCCAAATATCAAAGAAAAATTAAAAATGCATGTCGTGCAAGAGTTCGGGTCTCAGGAGGTTAATGTTAGAGCATGACAATATGTCAGACAAAGCGATAATAAGGTATTCAGGTTCATACCTTGTTATTAAAATCCCTCACATGTATGACTGCTTGCTGTCTTTAAATTTTGATTTTCTCCAGTTTTCATCTTTAAGGAACTCCTCTGTTGGTGTGGCTGTATGCTTGTGAACACTGATATTTGAAACAGTTAGTTTGATGGATTTATTCCAATTTTTAGATTCAAAATAGCTTCTTTGGCAACTAAAGACTCCACAGGTTGTGACAAATTATTAATTCATAATTAATTCATAATTTTTCAGATGATAAAGGAAATTGAAACCTATCACGAAACCAAAAATACCTGATCTATAATCACGTGAACTGTGGAACACAGAAACAAATCACTTATTTGTACCAAACACTATTCACAGATCTGCACATAGGGAAACTGAAGAAGAATTTAAATCATTCAAAGACAGGTGACGTACAGAAACATTGATTTAACAGTGCTGTGTATGATGCTCTAGACATTGCCATCTGTTTGTTTGTTTTTTTGTTTGTTTTTTTGTTTTTTCCACTTTCAAGATTATCTACTATTATTACCAGAGTGGCAGGAGAGGTTGATCTTCCACTAAAGACGGGGAACTCTGAAAACATGAACAACCCAGTGAATGAAACCAGACTGAAAGAGATGTATAAAGAGCTGAGGAAGGACTGGGCTCAAATCAAGCCTAAAATCAAGCAGGCAGCTCAGAGTGACCCAGAGCAAATCAAAGCTGGGATTCAGGTACATTATACAGTCTAACGAGGTGAGATCAGAGTGTAGTATGAACTTTTTTCTTATATAAAAAATATTTTCATTCCCTCTGATGATTATAGCGCAACTTTCAATGTGGGGCAGAGGAAATAAAGAAGAAGAAGAAACAGATAGAGTCAGCATTTAACTTTAATGTGGATAACACTGAAGCATCTCAGAAGGTACTGATGTGTTTTGCATGTGTTAAACATGATCACCAAATACGTCCATACATACGTGGGTATTTTTGAAAACAGATTTTTCTATGCATTTACACCTATCGTCCACACGTTTACAGTGTTTTCGGTCACTGAAAATGCAGATTTTTAAAAACTCAATTGTTGCGTTTACATGTAGATGTGGAAAACGGAGAAAATGCAGCGTCAAAGGTGTGCGCCTTTTTTGACACCACACTGTGCACCACGTTATTGTTTCAGTGAAAAGATTTTCTACAATGATGGACTTAGACAAAATACTGTTAATTTTACTCTTACATATACACACGCAGTTACTGTCCCTCCACACAGGACTGAGTTCTGCTTCTATGCACCATCTTTGTTTACTCTTTCCCGCCCAGACTTCCAGACTTCTGATTGGCCAAGATTTCTACAGGGTCGCCACCTGTTGTTTTAGCATGTTCCTAGCAGCGTTTCCTTCGTTTTTGGCGTTTACATGTGGACGGGTTGTTTTTTTAAAAATGAAAACGGAAAGCTCCATTTTCAAAAATACCTGTATATATGTGGAAGCTTCTGTGGTAAAGATCAATGACCGGTTTCATTATTTCTTTCAGGTTCAGGAATACATAAAGTTAACCATTCAGAACCTTCAGCTTGCTGTTTACTATGGTTTCAAAAACACTGTTGCTCAGGTTTGTTGGAATAACAGTCACAACATTACACATATTGTAAATACACCACACTGTGCATTTGTGGGACAGGCAACCAATCGCAAGATGTTAAATTGTGTGTTTAATAAGAAACTGTAACTTAAACACAACAGCTGTTTTTTTGGATTGAATGTTGTTTGTAGTCATGTAAACTTGAATAATTTCTCAATGGCAGGGGTTCCACGGACAGGAAGGTGAAACTCATGGTGATAGCTTCAATAACCTTATCCTGAAGTGCCGCTGGCTGAGCAGCTTAATGGCGCTGAACAATCCCCCTCTTCACCCTGACTGGAAAAATCATGATCCAGGGCAAGATGCTTGGAGCTTTTTCCCACAAGAGATCACAGCTGAATGTGCCACATCACTTGGCCAGGACCACTCTGAAAATGTCCTTAAATATCCATCGCCATTCCAGGGCCCAGACTTGAACCAGACTGAAGATATTATGATGGCGTGAGTCATCACACAAACCAAGGTATGGAAAAGTCACTGAGGCCAAGAGGTAAAACCTTAGTAAGACATTGCCCCACCCTACTGAGTTGTTGAGGCCGCATGAGGCAAGGGGAGAGTGGAAGTTGAAACACCCAGGTAGGGATCTCAAGACTGCACTGTCCAGTGAATGCTAGCTGGTGTTATAAGTCACCACCTGTGTTCATCCCTGAAGAGAGTAAAGGTCTACAGAATCTCACCACTTTACACTTTAAAATCATTTTAGCATATTACATTCTGCAGCATCCATGTTCAATACTGTAACATTTTTATGTTATAGTATGAAGTATTTTTTACAGTAATTTTATGTCGCCAGTAATTCTGTTACTGTTAGTTACTTAGTTATGCTGCAATAGATGTAGGCTGCAGGGGGATTCCCATGATGCATTGAGTATTTCTTCTTCATTCACCTTCACTCACTATGTGTTAATAGACCTCTCTGCATCGAATCATATCTGTTATTAATCTCTGTCTCTCTTCCACAGCATGTCTTTATCCTGTTTTCCTCCTCACACCCCAACCAGTCGCAGCAGATGGCCGCCCCTCCCTGAGCTGCCGGAGGTTTCTTCCTGTTGAAAGAATTTTGGTTTTTTTTCCTTTCCCCAAAGTGCTTGCTCATATGGGGTCATATGATTGTTGGATTTTTCTCTGTATGTATTATTGTAGGGTCTACCTTACAATATATAGCGCCTTTGAGCAACTGTTGTTGTGATTTAGCGCTGTATAAATAAAATTGAATTGAACATAAACACCTGTCTTCTCTGCCATCCCAACACTGCCCCATTAGCTCTCTGCACCACCTCTCCACTGCAGCAGGCCGGAGACCAAACCCCTGCCACAATTTCAAAAAATGTTTTCCTTTAAAAGAACCCGGATTATTAAGACATGTTTGCGCTAAAATATGTACTGTGCTTTCAATAATATATATGTGGTATTAAAATACATTAAATGTTTTCCTTTTAAGCACATTTTATATTAAACCGATTTACCAGTAGGCCGCCATTGTTATTCACTTCTCAATGCACTCTGGGTAGTGATGTCATACGGTTGCATCAGGTAATGGCTCCTGCTCAACCTTTCCAGTTTGAACCAAAGCAAACAAAGAGACAGGATGGAAATAGTCAACCAGGGGCCCGTTCTTCGTACCTCACTAAGTAAGTTAGCTGGATTTGATTGTTGACGATTTCGCGTGATCTTGGATCGTTCGGTTCTTCGAAGCTCATCTGGGACTTGCTGTCATAGCAACAGATCCGTAAGCGTAAACCTGCTCGGGAGCAGGCTTACTTTATGTAAACAGGATTAGATCGCGGCCACTCAGGTATGTCCGCTGCAGTTATATGAAAGCAACAGCGATATTTCTCCACTGTTTTTCCATAAATAAATATTATCAATGTAACTAAAGATAATGCAGTATTTGATTCTTTTATTGATTTCATACAGATACATACAGGTCATTTCCTAAAAAAAGGGAAATGTACTATTAATCATTCTATTTCATGTATTTGATTATTTCAGGTGTAATTCATATTTTAGAGTAGTAATAGTAAAACACTTCGTGTAATCAAGATGAGAGACCACGGCTATAAAAGCGAAGGTGGATTTGGGAAGTCTGTCGCAGCCATGTCCTGTCCGTTTGTACGCGAGCAACCCATTGCGGAAGGTGCAAGATTGATAAGGAGAGTTTTCAGAATTCAGCGGATATTGCGGGATAGACAGGATCCTTTAGCTCAGCGCGACAGTGTGCTCATAGAGAGATATCGATTCTCCCGTGAGGGTATTATTTACCTAACACTCTCTCTCTCTATATATATATATAGATATATATATATATATATATATAGATAGATAGATAGATAGATATATCTCCCAACTTACTGTGCATGCTTCAGTCACCCCTTGCATGGGAACAGGTAAAAGTGATGGAGTGTTATGTAAAACTACACACAAAAACCCCACAATGTCAATAAATGTCACAGTACAAAAAGGGGTGTGACGAGGGGGTGCAGGACCACCACCTGTCTTTATTTGCTCTGCCCTTTTCTTGGTTGCTGTTATAAACAAACAAACAGATTATTTCAGGGTCTCTTTTCAAGAGACTAAAAGCAATATAAGTGATAAATATTACCATTCTGTAGAATACTCTTATATTTCACTTTTACTTGTTCCCATGTTCTAGTGGGTCCTGTTGTGGCTCTAATGTGAAAGAGGATATAATGGAATATAATATAATAAATTACTTACGAGTTTAATTTGTCAGTAACTTTCTGCCAGCCCTCTCTCCTTGCTTTTGCAGCCTTTGCAGTGTTCCCTTGCGTTTTAATTAAACTCTGAAACTCCTGAAATCCCTCAATCTGGAGTTCTTGCTCTGCTGCCGAAAAATACTGAGCGCGCTCCTTCGACATCTTCGCCGACCAATCAAAGGGTTGCCGATCAGTGTTTCTACTATCGATGCGTAGCCCCTTTTAAGCCACCCAGTGATCTCAGATTACTTCATCCAGCTATACTAATCGTCAACAACAGGTGTGTTCGGAGAACCGGATTAGCGAGCTCAAAGTTAGCGCGATGATTTGATCTTGGATGTGTCATTTGATCTTGGATGTAGTAAGCGAGGTACGAAGAACGGACCCCAGTACTTAGTTTTGATGAAGATGAAAACAATCCATCACTTGAGGACGTGAGAGTGAGGGAAAACTACTGGTGTCTATGCGGCTACTGCTTACCTATGGCAACGGCAACTGAGAGCGTTTGTTGTAAAGAGCTCAATTTTATTGCAGCAGCTATCCATGGTATCGCATAACCACATGATAAAAACATTAATAGAATTCTCATTTTTATTATACAGTGAAATTACGATATCGTTATTTTTACAGACTCTCCATGCATCATAGTGCACCAAAACTTTGAAGCTGTATGTGTTAATCCAGATGTTCTTTGGGCAGCCCTTGTTAGCCTCCATGACCGGTGGTAGTGCTGACCAAGTTGCAACCAGGTCACTAATAGGCAAGTTAATTAATACAGTTGCTACACTATTCAAAAACTAAGTAAACTGGGCTGTGTACTTCTCAACGTTTGTGTTTTACCAGTTAAGACAAAAAGCATAAATGATTAGTCTGTAGTTCATTCTTGTTTGTTTTTTTTTAAGATCTTACAGGTATGCTTCATATCGACAGTTTACCTGGTGGATGCATGGCTGGCTAGGGAGAAGAGTACGTAGAGTCATCCCATCATGTGCAGTGAACAAAATAAGGACAGCCTATCCAGAACCAAGTGGCATATAAGATTTCAAGATGCAGCTACTGATCATGTAGAGGTAAATGAGGCATGGAGAGATTTTAATGACATGTAGCTTTTTGACTTGTTCTACCACGTTATGTTATTAATAGCTTGACAAGATTTAATAACAAACCAAATAGTAAAAACATAGTATACTTATTCATATGAACACTGGCAATGCTGCAGAAAAAATGATGGTGAAGTGCACAGCATAACTGAATGCACTGTGGCACAATTTTACAATCTTGCCAAATTAGCAGATTCTAACACCTTCATATCAAAATTTGACCTTTTGTAGCCATCGATGACCCATCTGTTATGGTTTGTTTATACATGTTGTGTAACTGTTGTTTGTAAAACAAAGTAAATGTTATGTATACCTGAAACAAATTTAAAATAAAGAATATCAGTTATATCTGGCCAACATAAGATTAGAGACCATATAAGTGAAATAAAGTAAATGTTTGTTATACCTCTAGTGTTGTTGTGTGAATGCACTTTGTCAGACGATCCAGGTCTTTCAAAAGCCGCTTGTCTGTTACAATCTTTACGAGTGCATTGTGCTTCAGATCCTGGCTTTAACCAAAATTCGCATCTCTGGACTGTGTCATTAAGGGGGCTATGGGCACAATGGTGATAATGTCTGTTCCCTGGTCAGTCAAAGTAGGCTGAGACTGCCATCTGTAACTACAACTGTTAACACACATGAGCTCTAGAGTCAACTGTGATCCTTCATTTTGAAGCTCTTTGATTTCTTCTTGTACAATCGGCGAGCCACACTTCATACAACGCTTAAGTAATTGTTTTAACTGTTGCTCATAAACTAGAAAAAGTTTTGTGTTTGTATGTGCAGTATTTGAAATCTGAGATTAGAGAGTGCTTTGAGACAAATCAGAACAACTTACAATGAATTCAGGGTCATACTGACTGCACAGTGACTTTGGTTCACTAGATTCATCATATGACAGGAACAAATAGATGAAGTTACCATCAACCACTACTTGTTTGTCCAGTTCGGTCTCCTGTCTACTTGTATAGGTGTGGTCCGTTGAGACTGGAAAGTGCACATTAGATTGCCACTGTACCGCTACATCTGACTTATCTCAAAGTGGGTTGATGCATCCGTTTTAATTGAAGAATACTAAACACTTACGGATACTTTAGTAGCTTCAGCTGCTTCATTGTTTGTCTCCTCCATAACTGACACAGTGTCTGATTGGTCATCATGATCCATGAACATGTTGGCTACTGTAGAAGCAGGTTGTTGTTTACCATCATCCAGGAAACTGTTTAGTGTCTCTTGTCTTATGCATTTCTTAATGCGGTTTTCACACGCTTTTCGTGGACCCGTGGTCTCTCATGGCGAAAAATTGTCAGGACTGCCTGCCCCTGTGAGCTCTTTTATCAACCGTGGTCGACTAAATGCCTCAAACGCATCAGGGCTAAAATGGCGAGAGCACAGCCGCGGGTCTTTTGGGAGTTGTACTCAACGGCAAGCATCTTCCCATTGCTTTCCTTCTTGTTTTCTCATGAGGAAAGCAGTGCAGACTTACATCTGTTCCTTTGTTGCCCTTCAACTGGAAATTACAACCAAAAGCTGCACAATGCAGCATAGTAGTTCCTCTCCTGCAACAACAGGTTAGCTGAACATAAGTGCCTATACTGCCGACAACCAATATATGTCATCCTCCCAGAATTAACAGAATGCATTGAGTGCGCAAAAACATGGCCGCTCCCATGGCTCCAAAATAGTTTTAAACAATAAAGATTTAATGAATAACGAAAACATTGTAGTCATTCTCAAGTATGTTTTTATGTACTGGAGATAAATTTGTAACATATTTAGATCAACTTGTCATAATACTCAGGGTTCCTTTCAACTGACAGTAATGCGTTTTAAAAATACTGCTCTGGCAGTTAAAGGGAAAAAAAAAGATCTTCATCTGTTTATTATTTAACTTGATTTCTGTTAATTGTTTTAGCTTTTGTAATTTATTCTGATAATTTAATCATAAAAAAATGACACAAAATAAATACAGAAGAGATTTACAGCTGACAGTCCATGCTGCATGTTTACTTGCCTTGGCTTAAATATAAATTATAGCTCTGCTCCGTAAAATCTTTGACATGTAGTAAAAAGATCGTTCTTAGTGTCCTGCATGTTTTAAAAGTTGGGATATCCTTTAAGGAAAAGATAGGAAAATCAAGAAAAACACACGCTCCTTCTTTGTTTTTGCCTCATAGTCGTGGTAACCACGGTAGGTCACTGCTGTGTATGTATGTGATTTGACTTTAGAACCTATTGAGTGAAAGGAGTAGAAGTTGCTACTTAGTGTGATGTGAGTGTGTGCTAATTTGTCAGAAGGGTAAACTAGAGCTCTCACTAAACACAGACTCTGAGGGGCTCAGACAACAGAAGCAGCAGCTGCAAACGGACCAGGTGGAAGCTCAACAGTATGTGTAACGCAGTGTTGGGCAAGTTACTTTGAAATAGTAATTCAATTATAGTTACTAGTTACTTCTTTAAAAAAGTAACTGAGTTAGTAACTGAGTTACAATATTCTAAAAGTAATTAATTACTTGGAAAAGTAACTATTGTGTTACTTAAAAAAAAAAAAAAGAACGTTTAACCCCCTGGGGTCCAGGGTATAATTGGCCATTTTTTTACTACTCTTGATTTTCTCTCCACATTTTACCTTTAAAAACTATTTACTTTGCCTTGTTTGGTATCATCCTTTTTAGCACAACCTCACGTGTCTGAATTTACAGTCATGTTTTCATTTTGTCATACTGTACAACCAGAATTGATCTAAAATCAGACAAAAAACATAAAATCAGAGTAGAAAAAGTTATATTTTTACTGTAACAACCATAAACATGTTTAATGAATCATATTTCATAACTTTAAATGCAAATATTAATTGTCAATTTTAAAATCCTATGCACAAGTTTTGCAAACAACAAAGTTATTTGCATCCATTTACCTTTTACCCTTTTACCCATTTCAAACTATTGACAGAACAATCAGCTGTTCTACATTCAAATTATTTGTGCCACTCCAAAAAAATAATTTCTGTCCACTATAAAGGAGAACATCACAGCCTGATACCTGCAGGTCTGACAGCAGCAGGTGTATCACTGCTGTTTCTACCTGGAGACAGCAGTCGCCTCATTGTTCTGACACACAAGACAAAACTATCCACAACACTACACACTAACTACACAAGACAACACATTAACTACACACTCCAAACACGCTAAACGTCACAAATCTCACATCTCAAAACTCGCTCTCTCTCTTTCTCTCTCTCCCTCTCTTTCTCTTTCTCTCTTTCTCTCTCTCCCTCTCTCTCTCGCCGTCACTCCTAAAACTTTTTTTTGTTTTGTTTTTTTGCTCATAAGCAGAGAGTGCTTGCTAGCGCTAACGTGGCGAAACTATTGAGGAAAAAACGCCGCATATATATTGTTTATCATGACTCTGGTTTTACGTGGCCTATCGACACAATTTAAAAACTGGAACCTTGTTGCTTTGTCTTTAAGTGGTCATGTGATTGACTTACCACGACTACTTTATTCTTCCTCAGTCAAACAGCAGCACTCGATTGTTTTGCCTCCTTAGCTCCAGGTGTTGTGCTAGACAGTGATCATGATTGCCGTCCGCGGGAGCGCACAGCTGCTTAAAGCTGTAGCGTCCAGATTACTTACAGCTACTTCCTGCAGCTGACATAAGATGCGGTAAGCTGAACACAGCTTCAACCGTCTGTTTGTTGAAAAATAGTAACGGACCGCGTTTCCTTGTTAGTAACTGTAACGGCGTTGTAACGATAGGAATAGTAATTAGTTAGATTACTCGTTACTGAAAAAAGTAACGCCGTCACTTGTAACGCCGTTATTCCCATCACTGGTGTAACGTCATAAGTCAAAGGTGGGTTGTCCCTCGTAGCAGGTAGACTTGACGCTGGTATATTATTGTTTTTACAGCGTAGAGTGGAAATTTTTATCACATGTCATTCTGTTATTTAGCAAACAAAACATGTAATCTGGTCCTCGCTGTTGAGTCTGTGCTTCCACAGGCCCCGCTAGTTTAGAAATGCATTCTCGTGACGGACAAAGACAAGACAGAACATCTTCAACCGGTCTTTTACTCGCTAGCGAGGGAAGGCTTAGTTGGAACCAAGCTCTAGGAGCTCAACGCTCCTCACCTGTCTCCAAACCAACTCCTTCAAAGTGTAGCCCTCCTCGTAGCCTTTTATTCCCATGACAGTTACAGTTTACACAAGCACCTCCTAACGTAACCCCCACAATGGTTCTAAAAGACAAAGCACTGTGTGTATGTGTGTGCACGTGTATGCATGGCTATGCATGTGCAAGAACGCGTGTGAGAATGTGTGTGTTTGTGTGACCTCCTGCTCACCAAAAGGATCAAAAAAGCAGGAAGCTTAAAACACAAGAAACAGATCTTTCAGATAGGCTGTGCCTATAATAAACCCTCCCCCAGCACCAGAGTAGCTGGAGGGGTGGTCAGAGACAAAGGAATGTCTTTGATCATGCTGCTTGAACTAAGACTTTACAAATTTAAGAAACACAAGGACAATATTCAACAAATTGACTCCAACACTCGCCTTTTTTTGTTTGAGTTGCTTCATTCTGTTCATTGGGCGAACAATAGAGTCTGTTTGCAAGGGGAAGTGTTCCTGTTGGCTCTCACATGTAAGTCTGCTGTTTTCCCAAAAAAAGAATCGAAATCAAACATTTAGTTTTTCTTAGGATTTTTTTTCTACAAAAAAGTTCAATAATCAGACCTGAGGAGACACGTCATGAAAGAATAAGCAATCAGAAACTATCTCACCATTGCACCAGACAGTCAGCATGACTGATGAGTGACAAATCACCATGTCAATGCTGCATTAATAATTTGTCTTACAGCAGATCTTGATAATATGCTGACATGTTTTAAACAGTCAGTTTGTTAAACTCACAGGGCAACTTAGTTAAAGGTGGGTTTAACAAAGACAATGAACTAAATGAGATAAAGACTCAAAGTGGAGGGTGTAGTTTGTTATAACAGTCTGTCCTCTGGATGGGTGTTGTTATATTTGAGATTTTGTTTTGCTCATCATTTGATCAACTTTCAAACAGCAATGATAAAAGTGCATCAAAAAACTGAAGAGAAAACTGCTGTATATAAATAAAGTTAATTAGGAAACAAGTGTTTTTTTCTGCTTTTGTCGTTAAAGGAACTTAAGTCAAATTAATATTATGACTACGACTACTCAGGGACTAAAAATAGAAAGCATTGCAATGCAAAGCAAGCAGGAGAATCAGGTCAGGATAAGTTAAGCAAATCAGTACCACATATCTTAGTAAAACACAAAAGATTTAAATTTCAAATTTGATGCAAAGTTTGTGCTCATGTCATATTTACACTCTCTTTTTTGTGTTGTGTGGTGTTTTAGTGCCAAGATAAAATCAGAGCAAATAAATAAAAAACACAAATTCTACCACTTCATGGGATTTCATAGTTTTTTTATAATGGTAAATGGCCTGTATTTGTATAGCGCTTGACTTAGTCCCTGTGGACTTTACACTACATTCAGTCATCCACCCATTCGCACACATATTCACACACTGGTGATGGCAAGCTACGTACTGACAGAGGCGAGGCTGCCGGACACTGGCGCCACCGGGTCCTCTGACCACCACCAGTAGGCAACGGGTGAAGTGTCTTGCCCAAGGACACAACGACTGAGATAATTCACAATGAATCTGAAAAAAAAAACTCAGAGAAAACGAAAGTAAAGCAGTAAGTTTTGTTTTACAAGAAGTGAGAGGGTTGGATGGTTGGGCTCCACCCACAGCCTACAGCAGCTGTCAGTCAAACAAAACGTTTCCAACATTTATTCTCTGATTTTAATCCATGTGGGGAAGAGTAAAGAGAAACACGCAAATATCAATTTATCTTCACAGACACAATTAACAATCAACCTTTTTGATTCAGAATGCAAGACTGTGATTGGTTCCATTAACTTGCATGGGCACGTGACTGAGTTGTTGCTTTATTCAAGAAAAAAATAAAGATCCTTAAGTCTGATGTAATAAATACATGGCATGTGCTGCACAGAGGTGTGCACACACCAGATTCAAACAGTATAAAAATTAATCAAACTAAGTGCTGATGCACTTATTTTTATTGTCACATGACCGAGTGGTCTGTACCGAACTGAACTCAGGTTTAACAATATTGATTAGACTTAAGCTCTGGAAACGTGGCAAAAACAAGGCAATAGAACGTGGAGCTTGACTTGGCGTGGCCTGGGAAACGTGGCTAGGGGAATGCAGAACATGGGCGAGGGAACAAGGTCTGAGATGCAGAGTGGAGCTGGGCAGGAATTGGTCACGCTGAAGGGAGAAGACAGTAGACTTAGGGAGGTAATGGAGGTAGCCCTGAAGTGGAAAGTAGTAAGTGCACCTTCCAGCACCCCACCCAGGGACTCTAAGAAGGCTGGGTATTCTGAACTGCCACTCGGCGCATAGGTGCAGATGACAGTCAGGACCCATTCCCCGACCCTAAGGCACAGGGAACAAACCCTCTCATCCACCGGGAAGAACCCCAACGTACAGGCAGCAAGCCGAGGGGATATTAGAATACCCACTCGCTCAGAATAGTGGCACAAAAATTACGCCATATGTTTCAGCTTGATTTCTTCTCTGTAATGTGAAAAAGTAGTTCTTGTTATTTTATTTAAAGTCACCATGTGATCAGAATAAAGCTGCAAGTATAATATTTTCAGTAAAGTGGACTAAGAGACATTTTACAAACCCAGAGCAGAAGTGACACAGCTGGATTACAGTGAGCTAAAACTCATATTTAGTTACAAAGTAGAGGTAAAAGCAGGACATGCTTTTACATAACAAAAAAGGGCTTGACCAAGACGCTTTAACTAACTGTTTGAATCTTAAATGTGGAGAGAGGATTATTGTAAACTGTCATTTGTATTTAGATAATGTCTTCTGGCCCACATAACATTTACCAGAGCTGCAAAGAGCAAAATTAGGCCCATATTAGTCACATATAAGAAAGAAACCCCATCCCTCTGTGACTCAGAAGAATGAACAAAACTGTGAATCATAAACAAATGAGTTTAGGCTTCACAAATGTTCTATGTTGGCTTGTAGGACGTGGTAAGCCTCCCTTAAAAATGAAATATGTTGGGTGTAAAATGGCCGTTCAGATTGTGTTCCTGTGAGGAAGCAGAAAAAAAAAAAGAAAATGGCGGTATGAAGCTGATTTGTACAGGAAAAGATGAACAGTAGTTCCTTCTCTTGAGTCACGTGAGGAGGGCTGGAGGAGCACAGAGTTTCATCTTTTCCTGTAGTGTTAGTCTCAAAGTCTTTATAAGGAGATGCCCATTCTGTATCAAAAGTGCACCATTACTAGTTTATGTTTTGATGTCATCTCTGACACACATCAAAAACAGCTACCCTAACATTATTAAAAATTATTATTTTTATTAAAAATGTGCTGTTTATATAGCACATTTAAAACAACAAATGTTGACCAAGGTACTGTACAATTAAGATAATGAAAAGAAACAAAAACGTTAGGAGACATGATAAACGCTAAGAATCATAAAATTAGAAGTCATGAGTAAGAAGTAAGTAATCTCAACTCATTCTGATTTAAAAGCCATAGAGTAAATTTTAAAATCTGAAAATTAACTCTAAAACTAACTGGCAGCCAGTGTAATGAATCCATTATGGGAGATATGTGTTCTGGCTTGCGTGTGCCAGTTAGTAATCATGCTGCAACATTTTGGACTAGCTGCAGTCGGCTGACTGATGACAGACTAACACCAGAGTAAAGATTATTACAGTAGTCAGGGCGAGATCAAATGAAGGCATGGATATCTCTCTCAAAGTCTCTAAAATAGAGAAATGGCTTCACTTTAGGAAGTAGCCAAAGGTGAAAAAAACTGGTCTTGATTACAGCATTAATCTGTTTATCAAACGTTAGAGTCAAAAATCCCTCCTAGGTTCCTCACAAAAGGTTTTTTATAAATTTCTAAGGGGCCAAAGTCACAGTGGTTACAGGGACCAAACACTCACCTCTGTTTTCTGATCATTTAAGTTAAGGAAGTTTAAAGCCATCCATTCCTTAACATCCTCTAAATACTCTAGCAAACCCTGGGGACTCACAGATTTACGTTTCAGTGGCAGGTAAATCTGCGAGTCGTCTGCATAACAAAGGAATGAGATGCCATGTTTTTTAAAAATGTATCCCACAGGGAGCATATAAACTGAAAAGAGAACTGAGCCAAGAATGGACCCCTGGGGGACCCCTCAAGTAAGTGAGGTTTTTGGGGATGATGTATCCCCCAGTCTAACAGAAAAACTTCGGTTAGACAGATTTAAACCACTCCATTGCAGTCCCTTTGATTCTGACACAGTCTTGAAATCGAGAGATAACAATCATATGATCTACAGTATCAAAGGCAGCACTGAGGTCTAATAGTATTAAAATGGCAGAATCTCCCAAGTCAGTAAAAGTTAAAAGCTCATTAAAAAAAAAACGTTTAAAAGAGCAGATTCAGTGCTCTGGTGCGCTTTAAAACCAGTATGAAATACTTCACTAATGCCATTTTTATCTAGAAAGGCCTAGAGCTGAAGAAGGACAACTTTCTCCAGGACCTTAGAAAGAAAAGGCAATTTAGAAATTGTTCTCTAGTTGGATAAAACTGCTGGATCCAGGTTTTGTTTTTTAAGAATAGGTTCCACCACAGCATGTTTGAAGTTGGCAGGGACACACCCAGACTGAAGACTGCTATTGACAATAGAAAGCAAACTCACAACTCAATACCCACATAGAAGCTTCATTTTCTTCACCTTATGATGTTTTCCAGATTACCAGATTCTAATATCAGTTCTGTTAACACCAGTGCTGTGTTATCAAAAATGATGTTTAATCATAAATATGCTGATTTGAAAATCTTTGACTAATTGCTTTGATGACTTTGGCAATAAAAAAATGCTCCAACACTGAAACACTGCTCTCACAGTCCTCTTGTCGTCTTGGTGTAGCGTTGTTAACAGTGAGAAAACACTGCCACCATGAGATCAAACTGGGACATTACACCAGATAATTCTCATCCACTAAGCTCTAATTAAATTGATACCTCCACACATTTGTAAACATTAACATGAGCAAAGTTTGTGACCATTTAGTTCAGTTCAGTTTATTCATATGGTACTAAAGTTTTGCTTGGAGGTGTTTTATATTGTAGGCTAAAACCCTGCATTTAAAACATAAATAGGGATGAAGCAGGAAAATAAGATATTGAAATGATCATTCATCATTTTTAATGAGCATCAAACCACACAGAGGAATGTAGGACAAACATATACATAATTTCCTATTTCTTTTAAACGGGTCATGCAGTTAGCTGCTGCAGTTTCACACTAAAGTGCAGAAGCTACAGAGAATATTTAAACCGACATGTCCCCACCAACCAAACCATTCATTCATCTGTCTGTTTGTGTGGGAAGAGTGCTGTGATCACGATGAGAGTGAGTGCGATGTCTTCTTTCAGGCTGACGTCATTAAACACTTCAAATAAATCTACAAACGTCAGAATCACTGCATTATCTAAAGTATAATTACTGCCCAATGCTGTAGTTTACACACATACAGAAGTAGTGAAGGTGAGGCAGTTCTGAACTTCAGAGTCTGAAGTCATTAATGATTCTACAGCACAGACCTGATGCAGATGCAGCTTCTAGCTCTAATAAGTGAGGCCTCACACCTGCATTCTTTTTAATGACCAGCAGGGGGCCAATGATCGTGTAGAAGTCTATATAAGGCAGCAGACACAGTTTCCTGGTGACTTGCCGGGCAGATTTTTTGGTCATATTGAACCAATAAGATGAGCATTAATCAGGATTAAACAAGATGCTCCAAAAGTATGAATGATTTCACAGTTTTAAAAATGTTTAACTGTTTTGTGTGTCTGCCTTCACACTGTGGCGATGGAGATCTGGCATATTTCAGAACAACTTCATTATCTGCTGGATAAAGCTGGAGTTGAAGGACAATGACTTGAAAAGGGTAAAAACAGAGTTTATCTTCAAATGGGATATGGACTGAGGGCTGCCTGCCTAACTAGTTTTACTCTGTTTGGCAATGAGGGTGAGGCAGTCTTCAGAGCACAACTGGACTGGCCATCGGGCATACCGGGCATTTGCCCGGTGGGCCGCTGGCGATTTTTTGTTTTTATGGGCCGATGGATTTTTTCTTTCTTTCCCTTTTTTTTTTTTTCTTTTAGGTAGGGTATATATAATGAAAGGTGTTGGATTGGCCAATTGGTAATGATCGACTCTGGGCTGGACCAATTACAGCCGAGGAGGCCGGATGCACCCTCCCCCTTGTTTAGCAATCTTATAGACGAACTAAAGAAAATGGAGAACAAAAAAAGGAAAGGAGGTGTTTATGAAAATATCACTAAATCTGTCATTTATTAATTTTAATATTAATTAATGATCATGTCTCACCTCTAGTGTTCTTGGTCTTAATTTAAGGTTTTTCCTATAGCGATTGACAGATCACGTGACTTTCGCGCATTGCATGCCGGGAACTCGAGGCAAAAGAATCCAAGTACCGCATCAAATGCAAGCATTTGCAGCACCGCAAAACGTTCATTCTCCGGTTCCAATACCTTCTTGGTTTTTCTTTGCCGCACAAAAAAGGAATGTACAAAACGAAGGAGAACAATGCCGGTCCGTACAAAGACAGACTCGACGAAAAGGCAAAGAAAAGATACGAGGAAAAAATCAAAGGAGTGAGAGGGTCAGACCCTTATGAGCACACAGAGTGGACAAAAGACGTTAGCGTGCTGCCCAACTTTCACCACGCTCAGATTTATTGGAGTGAGTGCATACACTCATGAAGTTTAGTAACTTCAGGTCACTGCAACAAGCCCAGGTACAGTTTACCGACGGATGGGTCCAGGACCTTGAAATGCACCGTGTAGAACGAAAGACCATCATACAAACAAAGGTAAGTTTACCAGTCTCACAATCGTCGTCATAAATACACATTCGTTAACCGTTTATTAATATAACCTTTGAGCTCAACTGTAATTAATTAGTAGTGGAAATAATTTCTGGTACGCATTACAGAAATGTAGCAGTGACAATAATATTGTATGTTGTAATCGCACTGGACAATTAGTGATACAAAACAACTGTTTTATCCTGTGAATAAAAGTATATGTTTTTGTCAATGTACCGTGGTAATAACAGAAGCGAAACGCAATATTGTGTCAGGACAATTCACTATTTATGCACAATAAACAAAGGAGCATAGCGCGACAATTTCTGTTCAGCGCCAGACTTGCTTGTAACCTATATCACCAATTATGTTAAGAAAAATGACGTATTAACTACTACAAAACACTGACCTTTGTGGGAATGCTTGGAGCAGACTAACATGTGAGCTGGAGTGTTCTGAGACGTTATATTTGGTATATCCAGACCATCCATCGGCTCTTACTTCGGAAACATGGCTTAAAAAATTTCTCTTCAACGACATAATCCGATAAAAAAAACGATCTCTTTGCCCGTCGGCTTCCCGTGACTGTCATGCGACCGGCTATTGCAGTTAATAATACAACAGCTTCTTGCTATTTTTTGTGTTTCTTTTTATGGCTGTGTAACTGAGTTCAATTAAAAGCCTGCGTGCGCTAGTACCTCTTGCCTCAAGTTCCCATAATCCTTTGCGGTTTTACCACTGAATGACGTCACATTTTCAGTCTCTATCCTGGTGGGCCGGTCTCTAGTCAAAATGCCCGGGCCGATTTTTTGTCCCAGTCCAGCCCTGCTTCAGAGATGAAGTGTAGGTCATTGCTACAGTGGTCAAGACTCTGAATAAAAATATGTCTTAACAGAAATCCATATTCAGACAATCTACATATCCAGAAACTGTTATTAGCAGTTAACCAAATGTCACAATGCTACATTCAAGTAATTTACAATTAAATTTATTACAAAAGGTTTATTTACTGTGTTATAAAATAAATAAATAGCAATAAAAATAATAAATAGTAATCAAATCAATTTGTTGGTTGATTTTTTTTTATGGTAGAAGAAGGTACAAAATCAAATCAAAATATATTAGATATTTCCAGAATTCAGAAAGATGTCTAAAAAACATGCAAAAAAAGTGTATACGGGTTTTATTACTGCTATTATCAACACAAGTCTTAACTGGGGTTTACAACTGTCTCGGTGCATTTTTTTTTCATGGGACGTGCTGATCTGCTGCCCTAAGAGAATGTGTAGATTTTGTGTTTGTTTTCTTTTTTTGTCAGTTTCACTTTGATAAGGAGTCAGCTGTAGGATTGTAGGTTCAACTGGCTCAGTGATGTTTTGTTTATTTTAGGTGGTTACTGTCCTGAAGCCACACTAGTTTGTATCTAAAGTAAATGGATTGCAGGACTGTGATTACACAGCTCTGTATTGTTTACCATCTTATTATTTACAGCGGTTAAACCACAGTAAAAACTCAACACTAGTATGGGAGATATGAAGCTACATACACTTTAGAAGAATAAACACATTACTGACAACTGACATTTTTCCTCTGCAATCAGACTTCTAAATCATCAAACCTATTTTGCAGCACACCAGTGAGCAGATGGGCTGTGTACTTCTTTCTCTAGATGCAAAATATGGTATGTGCATTCCTCCATATCTGTTACCTTGATTTTCAGAGTAGACAGCTTTGATGTAAGTGACTTCTTACATTCCTTCATTTCAACCAGATTGCCTTCATGTCAGATCTAAAGTTTGTCATTTGACTCTTCAGTAAAACTTAGACCTCAATTTGAGGATTTTCTTGTCCAGGGAATATAGAAATTCCCTGGACCATGTCCATGTTTCCTATGAAGGCCTTTCACTGGAGACTGAGGTTGGAGTGGGTATTGTAGGCTTCATGGTCAGAAGAGTTGTTTATGGCCGTTTATCAATGCCCAAGTACGCGAGTACGTACTCGCGTTCTCGGTGAGTACGTACTCGCCGAGAACGCACGGGAGTACGTACCCGCCGAGAACGCGAGCACGGACTCGCGATATGTACAATTGGAACACCTGCGTATGTGATGATGTCACAGGTCCGGAGTTTTTACTGCCGTCCCCTCTTAATTTAACTGTGAGTAACATGTTATGAAGCTTAACTGTAATCACAGCCAAACCGGTTTACTCAAACACTGAAATAAACCAAACATTAACATTTAGAAGTGATCTAAGTGACTTATATATCATTTTTAACCTCAGTAGTGAAACCTCTAATAATAAAAATAGTGTACATGTACATACGTGTACATACCTTAATAAAAACAAGCAGGTGAGATGTTAGAACGCTTTTATTTCTATTCTAGTGGACACTCTATACTATAGACAGCTGCTGGGGTTTCTTTAACCTGAGTAGTGAGAAGTCCGCGAGCGGGGGGGGGTTGAAAACGATGTGCCGGGAGTCCGCTGTTGAGTTTTGGATGAAATGCATTCTGGGATATATAGCTGTCCCAAGTCCACACCGATGCATGCTCGATAAAACGGGCGGATCGAGAACACATCCGGGACTTTTTCGCGTTCTCGGCTTGATGCGTACTTCGAATTGGAACAGTACTTGGTCTCCGACTGATGACGTATCACGAGTACACGAGAACGCAAGTACGCACAAGTACGCATATTGATAAACGCCCTATGTGTCATGGTCTGGGTGTGTGGCTGTAAAATTCCATTGAAGGTCTGGACCTCCCTGGTATCCACCCATGGGCAGGGCCTACAGCCTCCCTCACCTGAAGCTGATTGAGGCAATCAGGTTGGAGATTTAAGCTGCTTGCTGACACTGCTTCCTCGCCAGTTCATCAACTACCCTATGTTGGTAACCAGGCCTCACGCTTCATGTTCATGAATCTCAAGTGCTCTGCTAACCTTGTAATCTCGTGTTCTAGTTACTCCAGGAAAACTCCATCACACCGGACCACTCATCTTGGAAATCTGGTTAACCTGCCAGCTCTCGGAATCATCTCCTTGCCTCACCTGCCTGCCCTTATACCACCTCGGGACCTTCACCACTCAGGACAGCTGGCACACACCACCTAACCCACTTGGACCGCACCACCTCTCCCTCAACGCTTCCATCTCCCACCTGCACAGTAAGACGGAGATTTTCATAGCTTCCACTCTCTCCAGAACTCCTCATTGGCTACCGCTCTAACACTGCACTCCTCTCTTCCAGTACGTACCTAATCACCAGCAGCTGCCGTTGCTCTCTTGGACCTGTCCCCTTGCTTATCCCTCTCCCCTGGCCAAGACCCTCATGCCCCATATATCAAGCCTTAAATCAAGTACTAACATGAACGTCATTTTGGTGTTAGTCAAACCTTTGTTAAACCCTTTACTCTGCCTCCGCCTTGGGTTTCCTGCACGTGGGTTTGATTTTTGGTGCTCGGCCTCCGGCCGCTTTGTGACAGTACGAACTGGCCATGCGAAGAACAAACCCAGCAGACCCAATGCGGGCGGCACTCTCTAAGCAGAGGGCCATTCTAGGAACTCACGAGCAGGCCTTACAAACACTTAGTGCTCAGTGTCAGGTAATCAGTGAGTCACAGGAAAAGATATTAGCCTCCATGCAGCAACTTCAATCTGCGCTGCCATCTCAGCCAAGTATGCCCACCAATCCCCCGCCTGAGCGCGCTAACGTCCCTGTATTTCCTCCACCACCACCCCCAGCTCAGCTAATCATGTCTGCTCCTGTGTTTCGCGATGCTGCGTTCCCGGACCCGGAACCTTATTCTGGGGAGCCGGCACTCTACAGGTCATTTTTGCTGAAATGCTCGCTAGCATTTGCTCACTCACCTCGCTCCTTCGCTACGGATTCAGCCCGGCTAGCGTACCTTGTCGCGAAGCTTCAGGGACAGGCATTGCTTTGGGCAGAGGCTTACCTGTCTGCCCATCCTCTTAGAAGAGGTTCACAAGTTTGTGGACAAGGCTCAGCGGGCCCAA
>CAKLIZ010000594.1:0-15264 GCA_922035795.1 Oreochromis mossambicus
CGTTATGGCCAAACTGTGATTTGCACAGAAGTCCAATAACAAAACAGGTTTTATAAAGTTCTAAATGTGTAGTGGTTAGGAACTCAAAAACTCTTTACACATACACTGTATGGTTTTGGGTTTCGCTTTGTATGAAGCATGGTTTAACGCAGTCGGTTAAACCATGCTTCATGGTAACAGCCACATCTCCTGATTTAACACTTAACAGTATCAACCAGTTGGAAGACATACTGTAAGAATATTTGCATTACATGTGAGCTCTGTATTTATTTTCTATTTTACAGGTGAGTGTGATCCTGACGCTCATGGTTCCCTATAACCTCATTGATGGCTCGGCTCCTCTCATGGAGATGTTTGCTGTGCACGGCTTCATGTGGGGGAAGTACACTGTGGCTGTGGGCTCTATAGCTGGACTCACTGTCTCTCTGCTGGGCTCCCTGTTCCCGATGCCCAGGGTCATCTATGCAATGGCACAGGACGGACTGCTGTTCAGGTGAGGAGGTACATGAAAACTCACAAAGTCAGCTCAAGGAGTTTTAATAATAAATTTTTTTGTGTCTGTGTTTTAAGGTTTCTGTCTCATGTGACTGCACTCACACACACTCCCACGGTGGCATGTGTGGTGTCGGGAAGCCTGGCGGCCGTCCTCGCTCTGCTGGTGAGCCTCAGGGATCTGATTGAGATGATGTCCATTGGCACCCTGCTGGCTTACACTCTGGTCAGCGTGTGCGTGCTGCTACTGCGCTATCAGCCTGACGAACAGACCGACACACATCAGTTTGACTCTGAAGTTCAGGACATGGACGGCCTGAAGCACGAAGATGCCAAAGACGATCAGATCTTGACCGAGAATGACGGGTCATCTTCTTACCACACCGGCAGGACGGAGGGGGAGGGAGATGACTCTGATTTTCATACAGGTCATGCCTCACTGCTGAAAAGGCTTCTTGGAGGTCATTACTACACCCTGCGGCTGCGTTTGGGAATGCCCGATGCGTCAGTTCGACCAACCCCAGCCACAGGCCGCATAGTGACCCGATGCACTCTCTCCCTCTTCTTCATGTCCTTCCTCCTCTGGTCTACCATAATATTTGGGGTTGAGCAGGGCACAGGTGCTGGGGCAGTGATTTCTGGACTGATGGCAACAATGATGGCAGGGTCATTAGGGAAGCTTTTGATTATGATCATACAGCAACCAGAGAGCACCAGGAGCCTGCCCTACATGGCACCATGTGTTCCCTTTGTCCCTGCAGCAGCCATATTGGTTAACAGTTACCTCATGCTTAAACTGTCTCCACTCACCTGGGCAAGGTTCACCATCTGGTGCCTCATAGGTGAGCTGAAACAATCTTGATAATGGAGTATTGCAGATTTGAAATGGAGCATTAATCAGTAATTCAATGACAATCAGTTTATTTAAATATCGAGTTATATATTAAAAGGAGAAAACACCAGTTCTGCAATTGGCTGCTTGGTCAGATAGTTGATAAAGCAGTCATTTTGTTATCTGGTTGCTTGGTTGGCTGGTTAGTTGCATGACCTGTTGACTGATGGGTAAGTTGTTTGGTTGGCTGCTTGACTACTTCCTTGGTTTATTAGTTGCTTGGTTGGCTAGCTTTTTGATTTGCTGGTTGGGTATTTTGGTTGCTCTGATGCTTGGTACAAACTTTTTTAAGATGCAATAAGCCCAACAAAGAAGAGAGAAAATATTTTACATATGAGGTGTGTATCCAGGATTTTGTAAGAGCTCCATTTTTGCGACAAATATTTGCTTCACATGGAATTCATAAAGGTTGACCGTCCTACACAAACTGATCTCTGTACCTACTGACCCACCCTCTACTGCATATCCATCCTCAGGTCTGTTGATCTACATTTGTTATGGAGTGTGGCACAGCACGCTGGAGCTGAATGCTCGGGAGCAGCAGGCACATGCCAGCTCCTACCAGCGCTATGACGACCACTTGGATGACACCTTCTCCCCTGGTGACGACCTTTACCCTCAGGAGCAGGACGAGAGACCGTATCAGGGGTGGTCTGCACCCGAGGAGAGAGGATACCACTACCAGCAGGGAAATCAACACGAGATCCAATATGGGGACCAAGAGAGCGGAGAGCAGGAGCAGAGCCAGTATGAAGATCATAGGGACCAGTATGGATACCAGTCTGGAGCAAGAGGCCAGTATATGGAGACAGGCAGTAGGTCCAAGGGAAGGACCAATTATGCGTTTAATGATGAAGAGGAGAACTGAGTAATATGAAAGAGTGAATAAAACTTACGTATGAGGCAATATTTTAATATTTGTGGAAGCTTTTGTGAAAACTGGGATCAGATATCAGCAGAGGAAGGAGGGCCCTGAGAGAAGCCAACAGCAGATGCAGACGTTTCAAAACAGTCTAACCTGTTTGGGTCGAAAGCAACTGGACTTCTTTACTCCAGCTTCTGCAACCTTTTGGACGAGAAGTGAAATGTGTTTGAGAACTTAAAAGAAGTCCAGCTGCCTTTGAAGACCTACCTGTATGAGCACGAATGTACACAAACACCCACCTGCCTCTGACAACCTGACAGTGACAGCAACCGTTAATGAAAATCCACACAAGTCGGGTGTGAGAAGAAGTGTTGTTACAAAACAACCCTGCCTTAATCTTACTTTATTCTTTTTCTGTTCTTTAGTGCTCAGCAGAGGTTCAAAAGAATCCAGACTGCGTAGAAGCGTATCTGTTGTTTAAATCAAGACAAACTGAGCATGCTTGAATGAGATGCTTATCTTTTTAAAATTGATTTCCTGTTATTTTGAACAGGCACAAGCACCGATACTATTTAGCATTAAGCATTTTTTGGATTTTTATTAGCACTATTCATGTGCTGCATGTCTTCAGGCTAACTTTTTAGACACCATATCCCAACCATACGCAAACATGTTAATGACTAACCTCGTGTGATGGATGGATCATCTTAGATGTTCTCTTACCTGAAGTTTGGTCCTTTTTTAGCATCTTCTTCGAGCTGTATGAAGGCATTTTCTCTGCCAGTCAGGCCAACACAAACTTTTACTGAGAACAGTTTAACCATTATTGTCCATCTTCCCAGATGTGTTTATATTAACCTAACCATAGCTTTGTAGATAGCCACCAGGTAGTACATCATCATATCTCAATTAGTCCAAAAGAATTTGGACTAATTACCATACAGCATTTGCTTTGAACAATGCTCATAATAAATGTTTATACTTTTTGTGCCTAAAGGTCACTCGGGCCACTTGCACGTGGTTCTTTGCAGACTCAGTATCACTGCTTGCTTTCCTTTTGCACATTCAGGTCTTCATTGTCTTCTTTTCTGCTTCCCATAGCCGTTCACATAAGTCTCATATCTACACGCTGTTCAGAGACAGTGAACAGCACACACTGGTTTAGCTTTTCCTCTGGTTTTGTTTGAGTTCTTTGTTCACGCTCTTTAATTGTTTTGGGTTAATGGTGTTATTCAGTGTCTGTTGTGGAAAGTGCAGAAATAAAGTGAATTTAAAGCAGCAGTTTGTCTAATCGGGGTTTTATTGCGGCTTCTCTCACAGATAGAAGACACTGAAATGTTATCATTCCAAATCTAAAGGAGCTATGTCAGCTGTCAATGGGAACTGCGGTAATTATTGTGTTCCTAGCATCAGCCAAAGGCTAGGATAAATAGAGGTGAGTGGATCAATCCAAATATCAATAGTGTGATCATTGAAATGTGTTCAGAATTTGCAAATTAACAGTGAGTCATACAAACCTCTCTGCCCCACATAAGCTGCCTTTATAGGTTAAAACAGTGGTTCCCAAACTTTTTTTTGCCAGGCCCCCCTTTTTTACAAGAAAAATGTTGCCCCCCCCCCGCACAAACACATCCTCCAAACACACACACCCATATTTTGTTTACAAACTCCATTGCGGTTTATTACACACCTCGAACATTTAGTAAACAACTAAGCAAATACAAGTAAACGGCAATAAATTACAGGTAGTAATAAAATATACTACTAACTCTTTTACGCTGCGTCCACACCTACACGGGTATTTTTGAAAACGCAGCTGTTTCTATGCGTTTGGGCTTTTCGTCAACATGTAAACGGTGTTGCGATTCACCGAAAACGGAGATTATTTAAAACTCCTTTTTTGCGTTTAGGTGTGGACGAGGATTACAGAGTTCGTCACGCAACGTCAAAGGTATGTGCCTCTTTTCACGTCACGCTGTGCGCCACTTTATTGTTTACATGAGATGAATTGCAGAATGGCAGATAGAGACAAAATACTGTTACTGTTAATCTGACTATCTGCAGGTTTTACACGCTTACATACACACACGCAGTTACTGTCCCTGCATTTAGAAAGGCAGAGGCGTCACGGTGTAGGGGAGACCGGGGATAGTTGTAACGTGGGTCAGTTGTAACACTTCCAATTTCTCCAATCAGGACTAAGTTTCAAATGATGTGATTCATCCTGTGCATGCCCAATTCAGTTTTGCTATCACATGTGAAAAATCAGCACATTTTGTCAAACACAGACAATTTAACACGAAAAAAAGTAATTTGTATGCCAAAAAGTAAGTTTTTCTACTTTATTTCAATTTCTAATAGCATTATCTGCTTTGCAGTTAAACTCATCAAACTTAAATTATGTTATTTGTATGTCTATGGGGATATATTCTGTGTAGGTCTTTAGTGCTAATGTTTTAGCCGTTGGCTGTAATGTTAGCTAGTTCATGGCTATAGGAGTCTGGGTCAGTTGTAACAGCAACAGTCTGGGTTAGTTGTAACAATAATGCAGATGTTACAACTTACCACACTATTACTTTAAGTTATATTAAACAAGTTGGGGCAACGACATCAGCAGAGAGAGGTTCACTGGTCACCTTTGTATATGTGGTTAATGCCATTGGCAACACAACCACTGTTTGTGTTCCCACACATACATTATGCAGACCACTGTGTCAGAGGTGGACCAGTAGGAAGTATTGGTAGTGGAAATAAATCAGGATGGGTGCAAGAAACAGACTTCCTCATCTTTCTGAAGCACTTTGCAAACCACACCAAGGTCAGCCATGATAAAAAGTAATGGAATTGCGATGCTGGTGCACAACTACATTTTTTCAGCTTCATTGTTATGTTCAAAAGTTGGTGCAAGAGTTGTAGGTTATAATGCCCACTGAGCCAATGAGGCCAAACTCAAGGAAGACCAACCAAAATTAATGAAATATTCAGTTGCAGAAAATTCCATCATTTGTCTTTTTTGGGGGGTTGGAATATGTTCAGTAGCTAGATTTCTGCATTCTGTCACACACACAGCTACATAAATGGCTCTAAGTGCATTCATGTGTTGAATAAAAAAGATTACATGTTAATGTTTTGTTAGTACCCTTATTTCATTGTGTTACATTTCACCCCAGGATATGTTACAACTAACCCAGACTATGGGGTTAATTGTAACATTTCACTCTTTGTGTTTGAGACCATACCATGCAATGGGTAATTGTGCTGCAGAGAAAATAGCTGCACTATTTAATAGCAGAGACATGTAAATACTTTGCATTACATTTTGAATCCACTACCTTAAAAGAGCTCCAATTTACAGACAGAAATGTCAAAAATGTTACAACTATCCCCGGTCTCCCCTAATTATTTTACGTGTAGTTGTTTTTTTCCCTGTGTAATAATATTCAACATTGCTATCAATACATTTTTCAAAAACTACCTCTCTGTGCAAAATGGGTTCAAAAACTAAAACAGCTGTGGGATACTGTTTGTCCGTGATTTGAACAGGGGGAACAAATTACGGCAGGATCAGCCTGATATTATTTGTATCCCACTGTAACTTTACTGCATAAAGAGCTAACATGTCCAAAATGTCAGGAGTAGTTAGTTATTACAAGAAGTGTTTGTGAACTAAAAATCAAGAATGTGGGATCCTGTTTGTCCGCGATTTGGAGAGCCCAGCGCTGCTCCCGACGCAGGGAAACTAATTTTGCAGGGGAGACCTACCTCGGCACTTGTGCAGGTGAAGCCAAAGGGAAGATATGCTTCACCATATTTTCCTGTCTTTGGCTTGGAAGGAAGTTGGTTTGGAAACATATCTGGCGATGATTCATCTCCTGCTCAGGGGCGGATCTAGAAGGGTGGCATGGGGTGGCAAGTGCCACCCTAAAATGATCCCTTGCCACCCCAAGTGCCACCCCAGTTTTGCATATGACAGTGTTGTTTATTAAAATAAGATAGCATTAACAGTTTGAGCGTAGTTACAGTCAACAGTGAATATAAATGCTAAAACTGAATATATTGCATAGTGTCTCCCCCTCCACCATTAACAAATGGTTCAGCCCATAGCAGGAGCGGCTTTTTTCTTGTTTTCAGTAGCAAGCGATGCTTATGATTGTGCCAGAGCACATTTTGAACAACACCATGGGAATTTCAGATTTTACACAGCTGGTTGGATGTTACACTCTGGAATAGAATAGAATAGAATAATCCTTTAATTGTCCCACAAGGGGAAATTTGGAAATGGGTGTTATTAACCCTCTGTGGTCCACGGACACGCTGCACCTCCAAATCACATGACTATTTTAAGCTGACACAGCAACAAGCTGCAGCCACGCCGAGTCTCTATTTCAGCCCACACTGAAAGTTCGGACTTCAAAGTTTTTTAATTTTAATTACAGGCCAGTAAATCCAGAGTTATGATAATATATATAAGCCACGCTTTTTTTCTAAATACTGTCGTCACGTTTTTTATGTGTGTATTTTAAGCGTTTTCTAAGGACAGCGCGAAAACAGTAAAGAAAGGAAAAGAAGCCACCTGTTTCCCATCGGTGGAAAATGCACCATGTCGACCAATTTTAAAAAAAGTCAACATGTGGGATTTGGTTGTTTAGGGAGAGGGGAGAGTTTTTAGATGTGGGAGATTTGTGACGTTTAGTGTGGAGTGTATTCTTAGTGTGTTGTGTTGTGTTGTCTTGTGTAGTTGTTCTGTTGTGTAGTCGTTTTGTTTTGTGTGTCAGTGAGGGCACTAATGAATGTCACTAAGGCACATTTGCAACGTAAACACTGTCACTAAGTAGAAAACCAGCGGAGTGATACACCTGCTGCTGTCAGGCCTGCAGGTTTATCCCTGTGCTGTTCTCCTCTGTCTTTTGGTGGAAAAACTTTTTTTTTTACTGGCACACATCATTTGTGGGGCATCTTATTGCGACACCTGATTGTTCTCTCACTTTAGTTTTAGTAATATTTTTAAATGGTTGTACAAATGAAAAAAAAAACGGCAGGTGTATTGGCTGCATTTTTAGAGAAATAGTTGTATATGTTTACAAAATGTACAATTTATATTTGCATTTCAAGTTATAAAAATTTACTCAACATGTCTGTGGGGGGTTTTTTACAGTAAAAAAATACTACTAGGATTTTAAGTTCTTTGTGTGATTTCAGATCAGTAATACTAATGCAGTATGTCAGTGAAAAAAACAACTAAATTCAGCTGAGCTGAAAAGAATGATACCAAACAAGGCAAGGGGGGAAAAAATAAAATGAAACAATCTGAGGGTGAAATACAAACGTAAACTCAAAAGTAGTCAAAAATGTCCGGTTGTATTTCAGACCTCAGTGGGTTAATTCAACAAATCATGAAAAATTAGGTTTAAAATTTTTGCTCATGACAGTGCAGATTTCTGACATTTTGTGTAATTTAAGCTGTAACAATGTGATTGTTTTCTAACAAAAAACAGTGTGAAACTTAAGTTAGACTTGTGTTTGTAAATGAACCGCCCCATGTTGTGTAGCTTTCTGGAGTTTATACTTATTGGGCTACATATTTATTTATTATACAGGCTATACAGTACATAAGATCAAAACTCACATGTTTTATGTAACTAAAGTGTGTAATTATGCGGGCTACAGACAATAATTAAGTTATAGACTATATTTATATGAAAAACATGTATACTTACTGCATTTGAGTCATTTTAACCATATGTAACCACCTGCATATGTGTTTGGGGGGCAAAAAGGTTTTGATTTTGCCACCCTATTTGATTTCTTTGCCACCCTAAAAAAATTTCTCTAGATCCGCCCCTGTTCCTGCTTTGCGTTTGTGTGGGAGCCCCGTCAAAAACCTGTCCACAGTGTCCAAGCGCTCTTTTTTTTTTTTTTTTTTCATACCGCGCCCCCCCTGCAATGGCTCTGCGCCCCCCCTAGGGGGCGGGCCCCACACTTTGGGAACCTCTGGGTTAAAAGTACCAGTATTGGTATTGTTTTCAGCAGTACTGGCTCTGTATTTACTTGGAATTGGATCAATACCAAACCTTACAGTATCACACAGCACTACTAATGAGACAATGCCTGTCATACTCTGATGTACGTACTGTATCTTACAAGACAGCCAAGAGAGCCAAGTGTAGTTTGCGATTAATCAGTGCTAGCTTTGCCTCATTTTAGCCAGAAGAGGCTAAAATCTAATGATCTGATACCTACTGTAGAAGAAGACAAATGAAAAATCGTATATGAAATCGTATAAGGATTCATATCAAATGGAAAACATACAGAAATAATATTCAGTAAAAGATAAATTTTAGAAAGCATGAATCTTAATTTAAATGTTTATGGTGTTTTCAGCGAACATAAGACTGATTTTAAAGCCTTTTTTCTAAACACAGACAAGAATTTAACAATGTTGGTATGCAGATGATTTATTTTGATTATGCTGTTAACATAAAAGTAAAAAGAAATGATAAAAAAAAGTGACAGCCGACTGTGGGGGATTAAATATGAGCTGCAATTTAAAAGTATCATAAACATTAAAGCGACCATGAAAACAACAGTTTGATATTTATAATGTGAAAACAAAGAGCTGCTGAAAATGATTAACTTGTCGTGCACACAGGTGGTCACAGCCGGTCAAACAGGGGGACTTTCCTTCCTGACTGGGTAGCTGAAGATGTGAAATATGTATTTATATATATACAGGAAATGAAATTACAAACAGCTGCAAGCTTTCTGCTAGGCTTCACCTCGGCTCATGGGAGTCCCTGAACTGGACGTCCGAACCATGTTCGTGTGTTTGATTCTACTAACAGACCAATCACAGTCATGACCTCGGGGACTGGTCATGTGATTGGTTTAGAAACACGGTATATTTGAGTTTTTTGAGTTTTTTCCTGTAGTGCCAGAGTTTGAAGTTGAGATTGTTTTGTGTAAATTGGATTTCTGTTTTCCTGTTTTGACTTCGTGATTGTTCTTTCCTTCATTATGTTACTTTGTATCATTCAGTGTGAGGTTTCTTGTCTCTGTTTTTTTATTTCCTTTTTTACTTTGTGCCTTGGTTTGAGTTTTACTTTCCTACCTTTTGAATATGTCTTGATTGCTTTAACCTTTGCCTTGTTTACCAGCTTTTCTCAGTCTCCAGTTAGTCCTCAGTGTGGGTCTGCCCTTCCCCTGAGTCTTTGTCTTATATTGTTGTGTTTTGATGCTTGCATGCTACTTGTTTTGCTCGTCTTCCTGGCTTTCTATCCCGTTCTTGTTTTTTCATTCAGTACAATAAAACTTTGTCTTTTATTTGTTGCTATTCTGAGTTTTGATCCTTTAGTCTCTCTAAAGACTTCTTAGACATCACTAAGACTTTTATCGGTAAAAGAATAACAAAATGCTAAATTTGAGGCTTCAATACGTGGAGTCCAGGACGGTGGAGGACTGGAGTAAGTTTGATGCAATTACTGATTTTGAAACAGATATTGTTTGGAACATACACAGATTCTCCAGACTTCCCTAGTTTGAGGCCAAAAGATCTCCTGAATGTAAGCTTATTATTAATCCCTCCATTTCCTGCCAACATTCATTTTCATTGTGGGTTTTAGTCTTGAAACAGTGAACAGATGCTGTAATGTCTCATCGATGGCAAATATGGCTTTAAACTCTAAGAGAAACTTGGTTAAAGACAGAGCGCCTGGTTCCTTTACACCCGGGCACTCTTGGCGTGGTTGGCGGGGGGGTCCAGGAGCGTAGCCGTCCCCCTGTTCCCAGAGTAGTAGAAGCTGTTGTCCCTACTCGGGGTCCCGGGGTCGATGCCCTGGCAGCACAAGATGATGATGCCACCTACGAGGCAGAGGGCGGAGCCGACCCAGCCGGAGTACAGAGAGAAGCCGAATGACATCAGATCTTCCTCTTTATTAGCGCCGATGGGGAACCAGACGGTAGATATGATGCTGCACACAGCTGGGTTTCAGACATATTTAAACACAAAAGGTGAAAAACAGGGAAAAGAAGAGGTTACATTTTTGTGCTTGGTGCCTCCATCTGCTGGCTGTCATCCCTGAGTTTGTGGACAGGAACTACCTGTCTTATCTCACAGGAAGCAAAACAGCCTGACAGATCCTGACCCATCATCCTCCTTCCTGCAACAGCTGGGAAAGACCAGAGTACAGTACATCCAACAACGGTTCTCTGAAATGGTAAATGGACTGATTCTTATATAGCGCTTTTCTACTCTCCCGGAGTACTCAAAGCGCTCTATACAACATGCCACATTCACCCAAGCACTGACTCTAAACTGAGTGCTGTCCAACCAAATTCATACTCCGACAGATGCATCGGACAGCAACTTGGGGTTAGTGTCTTGCCCAAGGATACTTGCCATGCAGACTGGAGGAGCCAGGGATTGAAGCGCCAACCTTCTGATCAGTATGTGACCAGCTCTACCTCCTGAGTTACAGCCACACCAAGTCTAATAAAGTAAGAGAAAGTCTCTTAAAACCAGAAACTGTCCTCAGAAATCAAATCTGTCCACTGAAACTGTCCCAAAAAAGTTATCTGAACACACAAATACATCCCTCTAAAATTAAAACTAAAACTAAAAAATATGTAACACATGTCCTCAACAAACTGCACACTCAGTACTGTGTACTCACAGTGTCCTGACCTCTACATGACCTCTTATCCGAAATCAAAAACATAACAAATCAAATCTGCAGTCTGTCAAATCAAACTCACTCACTCATTAAGATTTATCAATGGCACTGCTATTAAGGCAACATTTCATTAATAAGAGCTGGTTGAATTCTTTGAATACCAAAGAAAGCACCTTCATTGGGTCCTTTACTACCTCCTTATACTGGATTTTGGTTCTCATATATCCAGCTTTTATAAAACAAAATGGTCATAACACATGAAACAAAGTGTCTAAGATTTGCATTTTTCAGTCATCAGCCACTCCTTTAAGTAACCTCAGTGCAATCAGATTCTCTGACAGTCTTTTCCCTGAATCTCCTCCACACGTTCCTTCATGATGTCAAGGAAAAGTGACGAGGAAAAGATGTTTTGGACTACTAAACTGCAAACACTGAAAGTCAGTGTAAGTGAAATTTCTCTTTATTTCACTGACAATAGCTAAAACATTAAACTCAACTAGGGCTTTTGGTAAGTATTAGTAAAGTAGTGGTTATAATCAAAGTGATATAAACACAACTGTGTGTGTGTGTGTGTGTGTGTGTGTGTGTGTGCGGCCTCCTCACCCATGAAGATGAAGAGGACGCCTCCCACTCGGGCGCGGCGCTTCTTGACAGCTGAGGTGTCGTTCTGCAGCCGCACACAGGCCATGGACATGAGGATCAGGAGCATGGCGGGGAGACCCAGCAAACACGCGCAGATCATCAGAGCACGAGCTGTCTGGACGTAGGCTGAGAGGGAGGGAGAGAGAGAGCATCTGTTTGGTTTAAAGTTCTCAGCACAGCTCACCTCTGGCACTCGACAAGGCGCTGCTCACAGTTAGGAATGTGCACACGTGTTGCATGCACTGAAGACAAGAAAAAGATGCAAGAAAAAGCCTCTTTAGCAAGATTACTTTATTCAGTAAGTAATGTCTAATCTTGCTCTGAGTTACAGTCAAACACAGTCTGACTTCACTCTTCATGTCTTCACTGAAGACACAGAGAATAAATCCAAAGTAATAAAACATTGGTGTTAATGACTTCTCCAAAAGCTCATGAGAGACAAACCCCACTAGGTTTTAAATACCTGGGACTCTCAGGCTTCTGGTTTAGAACTGAAGAGGCTACTTGCATGAGAGGCGACACTTAAAGAAACCCAGTCATTTTTCTTTCAAGCTGTTAAGATCTACACAGAAATCTCAACAACTGTGCAAAAGACCACCAGAGGGAAGCTCAACCTTTGGAAGGCTTCTCTGTGTTAGCTGGGTCTGTTAAAAACTGGAACCACCTGTCAGAGATGACTGGTATCAACTTATTTTGTTAATTCAGGCTAAATGATGACTCGCCCAAAGTGCACATCTAGATAAAAATCAGTCAGCGGGGACAAGGAGGAGAAATGGTGTGTGGCCACCACCTGCTAAACCATTCCCTTTCTGGGTTTGTTGTCTCTCCAGCGCACCTGCTGCCACTTTACTTTAGCACTAAGCAGGTGAAATGGATTCCCAGTGCTTTATGCCTCCTAACAACATAGATTAAAATCCCCGAAGTGTCGTCCTATGTTTTTGAGTAGTGAATAAAAGGCTGATAAATTCCTTTAATTATGTTATGAACTGTTTGGTAAACGTGCAGAAGCACTCCAGTTGTTTTTTTAATCAGCACAGGTTTGTTTGGTAGTAAACAAATTAAAAGCTCAAAAAGTGGAAAAATAGGCTTTTACATTGTTGTTTATAGTTTGATATAAAACACGTGTGAAATTGATAGTCAGTATTTATAATACTGAGTACGAGAATAGAACTATACTACTATAAACAGAGGACTGAGAAAACATTATTGAAATATGATGAAAAATGTTATATACCATAAAGCTGTTTAATTTAAAGAGTTTAAATAACCAGTTATATTTGTTTCTTTAAAAAAAGCTTATAAGTTACCATAGTTTCCACAAAGTGTTTGTTCTACACCTTCTTCCCATCCTTCCTTTCACAATAAAAGTTATTGAGTACGAGCATAAATTGTGTGATTGCTGCATATTAAAGTGGTCTATAGAGGTGTGTCAAAGCAGTTTATGATCGATTATAGCTTCAAAATAAATATATATATATATATAAAATTAAATTCATATTAAAATGATATTTGACTAGATTAGACTTCTTTTTCTCTAGTCCAAAAAATCGTGTTTTGCTTTAAAACATCTTCACAATTTAAAAGGAAATTCTGTCTTTCCTCATTAAATAAACTGCTGTAGTGAAATAAAGTATGTACCTAAATTTTCTGATGCACAAACAAAAACAATATAGTTTTTCACAAACGCTGTGAAAAACTATATTTGTTAAATTATTTTATTCTGTATTCTTTATTTGTATTCTGATGAAATAGACTGTTAGATAAACTTATTGAATAAACTTTAAAAAGAAAAAAAAAGAAAAAAAAGCTTTAGTTACCAATATATTTTGTAAATAACTGGTAAACAACAGTTCCGGTTTAAATACATATGTCGATAACGTAATATTTTAATGTTAATAACGCCAAATAACTGTTCCACTAATATTAAATAAATATAAAGCGTACAGAGAGTCATGAACTAAAATTGTTTTGCTGACATGCAGCCATCACTAACAGAACTTTATTTACTCTGCTCACTCTCTCTTATCGCTGTCCCTCCCGCAGACCCACGTAGCAAACGTGAGCTAAACACACTTGAAAGATCTCGTCACGCACATTATATCATGTATTAGAACATTTATTGGCGCATCTCACCGGGCAGTGTGAGGATCTGGGTGAGGCCCACGCAGTGGTAAAGGGACGGGGAGATGACGCACTCTGCCCACAGGCCCCGGGAGCTCAGCTCGTCCATGCGGACGCAGGTGGTCTTGGTGTAGTCGCAGGTCCGGACCCAGTCGTTGGTGGCTGTGGCCACGATCACCCCCACCCAGCCCACTCCGCTGGCCGCGGTGCCAAGGAGTTGCCTGCGCATCTGTGACATGGTGAGCCTCCGTGCGTTTTTACGCGCCCCCAAAAATAAAGATAAAAATAAAGGAATTCACCCTGTTTTTAACTTCAGCTTCTTGAGAGCTTTCCTCTTTTCCTAACGTCTGCAGGAGTTTAAAAAGCCAGACTTGGTTTTAGCGAGAGTTTAAAAATTAAAAAGGTTATAGGCCAAAGACTCAAAAAGAATTTAAAAGCAGATAAATGCTGTGTTATTCTCTAATAAGCAACAAAAAACACTGGAAAACAAAAAACACTGGAATAAAGCAAAAACTGATATATATTCAGAAATAACTGCAGATAATTTTTCTCTGATTTGGAGCTTTGAACAACGTTTAAAAACCTTAAAAGTCTAAATATAAAAGCAGTCCTGTTCCGTCAGTGCGCCTGAAGCTGATCCACGAGAAGAATGCCCAGAATAAGATTATCACAGGGTGTGGTGAAAATGGTTCCCCTCTCCAAAGCCAATGGGAGCACATGTGAGATCCTAACCTAAACCAGATATGAGGAGAAAGGCAGGCTCAGACAGAAAAACAAGCATCACCTAAAGCCTTCCTGATGAGCTCTGAGACCTGAAATCAAATCAGTTTAGCTCATAAAGTCCAGATTTCTCGTCATGTGTCACTCACCTGCACCTCTGTTGCCCTCTGCTGGTGGTCCCGCCATCCCATCAGCAGCACTTCTGCCAAAATCTGCTCAGGTCCAATTAGTTTGGGACATCCTACCAGAAATGTTCAGTGAATAAGACTGCCTTAAAGTATATGGAAGTTCTCGGGTGCTTTATTAAAAAATAAAAATATTAATATATTAATATTAATATTTAAAAATACAATTAAAACTAAATAAAAAAGTTGTCATTATTCCCACCAGTTGATTAGAAATAAGAATTCACAACTAAATATTAGAAAAAAACTTATTTTATTATTATTTTAAACCAAGATTTGATGAAGGTGATTTTTAGCCTGGTTTTGCATTTCCTGTATGACAGGATCTTCAGGTCCCGTCATACCGAAGTTTAAAACCCTAAACATTTGATTTAAAACAATTTCTGTGTTTCTGCCTTTTGTTCTGTTCTCAGCCAACACGATGCCACGCTCCTTCAGTAATGCTGAGGTCTGGACTCTGGGGAGGCCAATCCATGACTGATGGTGTTCCACTGTGTGTTTTTCTGTCCATGTATACTTTTATTTTTCAAGTGGACCAATATAATATGCCACTTGATTGATCTATATTAGTATTGGTTATTTATTGATTGTATATTATTTTAAGTTATTACAAATTGGACAGATAATTAGAAAGAAAGAAAGAAAGAAAGAAAGAAAGAAAGAAAGAAAGAAAGAAAG